>WUAT03272372.1:0-11028 GCA_010015005.3 Ulmus americana | reverse complement strand
GGATGAGTTCATCGGAGAGCAATGGGAAGAAGAGGAGAAAGGAAGGTAGGGGAAGAAAATAGAAAGAGAGAGAGAGAAGAAAAAAAAATTATTTATTTATTTATTTTATTTATTTTTGTTTTTTTCTTTTTAATTTCTAAACTAATTTTTTGTTTTTTTTTCTTTTTAATCCCATTATTTAGTGAGCTTGTGCTGGTCACATGAGCTATATTTAACAGAAATCGACTACCGTTTGAGCTTTCGTTTCTAACGCAAGTAAAACTTAACAATAGGGGTTTTAACAACGAAAAAATTCGAAGAAGGGGCAAAGTGCTAGTTCGGCTAAACAACAGAGGGCATTTGCGCAAATTAGCCTAAATAATAACTATTAGAAATAGTCCTACATTGAGAAATACGAGAAATACTATAGCCTTATATAGGAATTGAATTACTCCACTTAATACAAATTGGTTTTATGTTGGAACCTTAATTCATCTCCAAAAATCATTTTCATTCAATTTATAACATGGTATCAGAGTAATTGATTATGTTATCTATGTCTTTGACCTCTATTTGAGAACTTTCGGTTAATGTGTGCTTTTCTGGTGTTGGTGTCTTTGACATATTTCTAAAAATCACAAATTTCTTAATGTGCATACCCACACATAATTTTAAAGGACCAACGAATATTTTTATATATATATAAAATAATTTAAAAATATATTTTTTTAAAAAATAATATATAATAATTCTATTCAAATATTTAAATAAACACATTTTTTTTATTTTTATTTTTCAAATTATAATTTAAATCACAGAACAAATATTAATTTATTTTGTTGAAATTATCAAAATAAAAATTATATTTAAATAACTAAAAGTCTGATAAATCACGAAGAGGACAGCCTATATTTTTCCTAATTTATTTGCTAGTAGTAGTGGATGACATGCCGTTCTCATGGCAATCGTAAAACGACTTTGTATAAAACGAGTATCGTTCTTTGAGAATGTTAAGATTGATTAATGTCGTTTTTTGGTTGACTTGTGACAAAAATCCCTCATCTTGATTGGTCAATGTTAGATAAGCTCGAACCAATGTTAAGATTATTATGGTGAATGTATATATTGATGTGCACCGTACATACGGTGGTCCCCTAATTTCTCCCCCAAACCAAACATGCCTTATTGTGATTTGGGTATTTTGTGCAATCCTGCAATTTGGCCAAGAATCACCGTTTTGGTCGTTTGGAGATAAGGTCACACCTTAGACTAACAAAAAGACACAATAAACGACAGTAAACTAGTACCTGCAAACCATGTCGGTGGTCCGGAGACTATCAAATACGTGCCTTACACTAGTCCTTATTTCAGGTGCAAATTGGCTCAAAAACAAAGTTTAGCCATTTTTCATGTTCTTTTTGGACCAAAATTTAACATATGTCATTTTCACCTTTGTTCTCTTCTATTGCGAAACAAAACCAAAATATCAAACTTAATTCTAAAACTAAAACTATCCAAAGGGTTTACTTGTGTTTTGAGACCCGTCATTTCATGGCACTGTGCAGTACAACCTAACAAGGGGCTATTATGGTGATATGGGTTGGTCTATTAAAGTCGCAATAGCTTCACAATGTGTAGGATTGAGTATATTTTTGATGAAACTCATTTAATAATCACTTAAATTGATTGCAGATTTTGTGAATCTTACGATTACCCAAAATTCCTATTGAAAAATAGTAGCCATATCAATTCTCCTTTTGACTTTTTAACCATAGCTTTTATTTTTGTTTTTGAAAAAGACTTATCCGCTCAAATGCTCCGGTCATTTGTTCTTTTTGCCCTTTATTTTTAATTTAAGTATTTTGCACGTTAAATTTCTTAATTTGATTATTTATTAGTACTTTATATCAAAATTATCTCTTAATTTTGAAGATTTTTATATGAAAATACTAATAAATAATAATATTAAAAGTTTACCGGTTAAAAAAAATTAAATAATAGATAACATGTAAAATCGGACAAACGATAAAAGACATTTAAGCATATTTTAGTCTTTAAAAAATAACAACAACAAAAAAGTTTTTTTGTTTTTTATTTTTATTTTTCAAAGGATTTGTTTTTATTTTTATTTTTTATAAACAACAATTTAAATATTTTTATTATTTTTGACTTGCACCGTAAATATAAAAAAATAAAATTAATTCAAGTCTACTATTATCAGAAGAAAAAAAATCCATATATGTATTAGAAAATACTTTAAAAATAACTCGTAGATTGGTTAAAAAAAAAAAAACTCATAAATACTAGCTCCGTTCGTTTTACTATTTTTATAGTGATACTGTTTGGTGATTTAAATACTGTTATTGTTAACGTGTCGCTTTTTTCTCTATTGCCTACGGTATTCGTACTTTCTATAGTAATTATTTAATTTATATTTGAATTATTATTCAAAATAATGAACAAAATATCAGTTCCGAATCATGATTCAAATTACGAAAAAAACAGTTATGTTCTACACCTTACCCAAAAAAATTCATATCCAATCTTATTCTCCAAAAATCGCTATTTTCCCTATTCTAACCATTATCATATTTATTCTATCATGTGGACTCTACCACCTTTTACATCATTCTACCATATTTTATCATCTTACACACCTAAATCCTATCACCTTTTACATCTTACACACCTATACTCAACTACTTTTTATATTATATTATTTTTTTCATATTATTTTATTATTAAACCTCAATATATCCATCACTTTTTACATAAAATTATTTTTTAATCTCGTGGACTCCACTTATTTTTACCAAAAAATTTATAATCTTATTCAAAAAATTATCCTACTCAAATTATCAAAATCCTATTTACTATTTGAATCACGATTCAAATCACTAAAAGAACATCATTTCAACTACAATATTCATGCTTTCTACGATAATCATGCTTTTTTAATAGTTTACTATTTAAATTATGATTTGAATACAAATTAGGTTCAAATCACTAACTTCTGGTATGCAAATGAGAAAAGCCACATTGTTGGGTTAATTTTTGAAAAAAAAGAAAAAAGAAATGTGAGTCCTAAAAACACTTGATAATGCGTGTACCGGTGGGGGGCTTCACTCTAATCAACAATGGTATTGACATTTCTAATTTATAAAGAAAGAAGACAATAGTAATAGAATTGTCATATCCAGAATGCTATTGGTGGAGTGGACAAGGTAATAATAAGGTCAGCTTGTTAATGGGATACCAAACAGATAAGGTAAAATCATTGGCCAAAAAGATTGGATTTCTGATTTTCTATTGGCTTTTTTCATAAGAAAAAGCAACACTTTACAAACCTACTACCACTATACTACCTCTTTGCTAAAAGTTTGTACACAGATCATATATCAATATATAGGGAACCAACCAGTTATTTACTGTAAATTTTCAGGGCCTTTGCTTACCAAAACAAGCATTCTTTTACTATTTTGACGTCAATATCTATAAGCTATTCTTCAAAATTTTATTTTTGTGGCCACCCATTTCAATATTTTTTTTTATTATAATATTACTAATACTGTGTTTGGTTACAAGAAAAAAAAAGGTTAAAGGATTGAAGACAATAAAAAAGAAATAGAATTAATTTTTAGTGGTGAAAAATGTATACTAAATTTTGCTTTATAATTATTTCTATGTATAAAAATATTATCCAATAAAAAAAATGTATAACAATATTATAATTAAGAACAAATGATCATTTTTATTGGCACGCCAATCATAAATGATTTTTTTTCCAAAGTTAAACAAATAAATATCATAAATTTTCATTTATCACAAATAACTAAATTTTCATTTCCAAGAACAAAGCGCAAAACAAGTTTTTTTTTTTTTTTGAATCTTGCCTAAAACAAGTTTTAATTTTTGTTAATGTAGAGAGAAAAATAAAATAAAAATGGAAAGGGAAAATCCCAAAAAGAAAACAAAATTGAAATAAAATAATACCTTGGAGGAGAAGCCTAAATTGTAAATAGAATTGAGAGTGGCCCACGCAAATCAATGTGCCTAATTTTATTACTTTAAAAAACACACATGACGCTACTAGTTCCAAACAAAATTCATATTTAATCAAACAAAGAGACATTGGGTATTGAAAAACAGAAAAAATAATGGAGTATAGTTTACCTATTCAAATTTGTCACTATTCTGTCTAAGGGAAGAAGAGAAAGAAAATAGGAACACAACAAAATAGAAGTTGTCAATAGGATCTTACAATTCTCGGACCTCCATCAAATGATCAAATCTTTGGAGGGTCATTCCTTAAACAAATTATATTTACCCTTGATTTTTTACCTTTTTATACTTGATTTTTTACTCACGACCAAGAAAAATTTGGGGTATTTTTCCTTTGGTTACCATAGAAACAAAATTACATAACTGAAATAGTAATCTTTTAATGATTTGAATGATGATTAAAGCAAAATTACTCTAGAAAAAAATAAGAAAAAAAGAAAAGGCATTATTTGCCCTACATCCGGAGATTTTGTACATAACTATTGCACATTTAAAAGTCGCCGGTGAATAATCAAACATAACACCAAACAGATGAATTGGTTAGAAAACAAAAAAAGTACAATCAAAATAGATGTGTAGCTATTTGTCAAATATAACGCTATAAAATATACTAATGCCAAATTTTAGAGGGGCGGGTGACTAAATACCAATTAGCTTCAAAACCCACAAAGAAGAAGATTTTGAAACTAAACAACATAAAATAACCCAAATTACATATGATAACTAGAAAATGTTGTCACTATTTGTCAAATATAACAATTTGAATTGCAAAACCAAAAGATATACCCAAACCCACCAAATCCAAAAGGGAAGAGAGAGACTGAGACAGTTCTCTACAAAATTGGGAGAAGAAATTAAGAAACCAACTCCCTTTGCTCTCTCCACATCAGTCCGTACACCAATTCAATAAAGCGGAGCCCTTTGAGGATTCCCTTTTCTCCGGTTCATTAACGAAACCGAAATTTCGGAAACCGGCGAGCAAACCGGCCGACACGAATTCCGATACGCCGAAACGCTGCTTCTCTTTTTCCTCACAACTTCAGTCGTAGCAGTACAAACCAAGGTCCTACAACCCACGCTACCGGTTCCGCCCGATCCGGATGAGGTTCGGAGCGAACCGGCCGGTTCGAGGATCGAATCGGGTGTCATCAAACCGTCGTCTAAACCGGATTCCGGTAGAGACAAAGAGTTGCACTCGTATAGGTAATCGGACAGCCCCCCTTCTGTTCTTATGATGTGATCAATCTGTAAAGAGGGAAAGTAGAGAAAATTGAAAATGTGTTTGGTTGGAGAGAAAAAGTGAGGGAAAATTGAGAAACCCTGATGAGAAAAAATCGGACCTTGCAGGAAAGAGAGCAAAAGAGATAGGGGTCTTGCAGGCTTCTGTCACAGGTGCTGCAGATATTGCCGGAGCCTCTGAAGGTCCTTGTCTGTGGCCTTTGGTTCAAAAATACCACTTTTGCACTATTGGTCGTGTAGGACTAAGGAGAGAGAGGGTGTATAAGAGAGAGAAAGTGAGATTGAGATTCCACAACAAAACGTAGAAGAATTGGAGTACGAAATTAAGAACAACCCAATTCAAAAAATGAGTTCTTTTCGATTTATATGTAAAGAAATCAGAAAAAAAAACTTGGGTATCCAACAAATTAGCAAATTGCTTCCATTTTTTGGGTTTAATTGTAGTTCTAATTGCACTTAATTGAACATAGAAGAATTAGAATAGGAAAAAAAAAACCCAATTCAGAAAACGAGTCCTTTTCAATTTTCATGTAAAGAAACAGACGTAAGAAAGATCAAGAATTGAAGAAATCGGAGAAACAAAACTTGGGTTTTCAACAAAATTAACAAATTTCTACCATTTTTCTTGCCTTTAATTGTTGTTGTAATTGCACTTACTTGAACATAGGCACAATCAAATAGCTTGTTAGCATCATCCAGTCTCACAACATCATGGTAGACATACCTCCTTATCTGACACAAAAAGAGAGAAAGAAACTGAAATTAAGAAAAAATAGTAAAATTAAAAAGGGTTTTTTGAAGAAATTTTTGGGAAGAATTTATAGAAAGGAACCTGCAAGAGTCTGTGAGAGCGATGAGGGGGCAAGCAGTGAGGACAGAGACTGATGCAACAGTCCAAGCAGTAGATGTTCTTCTCGTTCTTCTTCGCCTCTTCATGAATTATACAAGCGTTGTAGAACTTCTCTGAGAGAAGAACTTCAAGCCAGCGAGGTAGCAGATGGGAAGAAGAAGAAGAAACAAACTAGAAGAATACAAAGACATGAAAATTGAAACCAATCAACAAAATTAAACATCAAAATTCAATTACCTTTCTTAATTTAAAAAAAGAGTTTTTGAGACAAACCCACCATTTTGTACTCTCTTCTGGTTCGATTTTGGTAAGAACGAGACGAAAAGGCTCTAGCTTTCTCTGTGAATTATGGACAAGGTTTGAGAAGCCACCATTAGAGTAGAGAGCAAAAGCTTGGACTTTTAGAGAGAGAAAGAGAGAGAAACGGCGCCCAGCAGCTAATTCTTGGTTTACTGTTACCAATAAAATCACAGAGGAAAAAAGGGAGAGAAGAGAGCTGTCCTCATTTATAGAGTTGGCGTGGTATAAGAAGAGAAACAGAAAGGAGATTTTTGGGAGATGAAGAAAAGATGAAGAAAAAAAGGTAATTTTTTCTTAGACAACTCACTAAATAAAAATTTCCTTTAAATTGTTTTCTTAATTTCTTTATTTAGTTGTAATTATTGGGATTTTAAGAAAACTTGCCTTTCCTATTATCTTGCTGTTTTGTAAATATGGGTTGTCCTCATTAAGAGCCCATTTCCCCAAAACCCTAGGGCTCTAACCAAATGGTTTTTTATGAATGGTCGAACTTGTTGGCTCTCTCTCTCTATCTCTACCTCTGGTAACTGTGCTAAATGCTAAATGACAAGACAAGGAACAGTGACTTTTCTCAGTTCTCGGTGGAAAACGGTAAAAAAGTAGCAAGTGGGATTAGGGCTTTTTAGAAATATTATATTATTAAAATGACTGTTTTGCCCATTTCTTGCCTAGAAAAACTTGTACTTGGGAAATTGGCCAAAGTTTGAATCTTTGGTGATGGGTTATGCAGGAGGTATGCTGTGGACTGCAAAATATGTGAAAAAGACACAACTTTTTGTGGTTTTGTTAATTAACCAGAAGATTTGGAAGAAAGTTGGTCAGTTTTTGAAGTTGGAGAAACCAATTAAGAAATGGTATACACATGCGATAATCTATTAATCTAGATACTTTTATGGTTCCTATAGTTTAATTATTAGCCTTTTGTTCCTTTACCCATAATGTTATGCCCTTTAGAAATGATTTAAATTCTCATAATTAATGCTGTTTACCAACGTAATATACATTAATTGTGTTTTGGTGGATGTTTTACCTTTTTCTTTTTTACTTTTTGTGGGCATTAATTTCTTTCACACTTCACATAGTCTAAATGCATGAATGTTGTGCTAATTCTTTACTTCTTCTATCAAATTTCTCTTAGGATTATCATTTACAAGGGTTTTTTTTTTTGGGGCTTGCAATTAGTTGTGTTAATTTCTTACTTCCTCTATAAAATTTCAACTTCTTCTCATAATTAGGCATCAAATTGGACTACCATTCACAAAAGGGTGTCCCCATTTTCTACCAAAAATAAAATGAAAGATGAGCACTATTGTGATTCTTATGAAAAGAAGAGAACATACAAAAAAAGGAGGGTTGCAGGCTATTATTGGAATTTGAAGAGAGAAGAAGATAGGGATAGGGTGTTTGGGAAGTGAGATTCTGAAGTTGCAGACAAAGAGGGGAATAGGCCATGGCATAAGAGAAAGATAGTAGTGGAAGTGGATAGATAGAGAGATAGTACCGTACGCTATTAGCATCAGCAGCAGCCTTAGCAGGAGGAGAAGAAACATAATAACATCATTTCATATCCCACATAGCGGTAGCCATTAGCCATTAGCCTTCTCTTTATTACCTCCTTTGACTAAAACCAACCTCTATTTTCTCTGGTTTAGCTGGAAGGATCTTTACTCTTTTGTTGCTTTGATTTTGAAATCTCTAACTTTGTGTCCTCACGCGTGCATGGTATATATCACCAAAATGTACAGGAGGGTACTCTTGACTTTTCCATGCATGAGATGTTGTCAAATTCTTGACGATTTTGTGTAATGTGTCACGTGACCCCGGTGATATGATTTGGTCATGGTCACCAAGCCACCAACCACTGTCTCTCTTGCACTTGTCCACCTTCTTCTTCTATAATTTTCTTACCATAAAATATTTAATGGGATTTCGAATTTTATCTTATTCTTGCAAAAGTCGAATAATTAAGAAGAAAAAAATAATGGGTGAGAGGACACAACAAAATTGGGGACTTGAATACTGAGCAATTTATCGTGCAAATGGGGCTCCTTGGTCAATTATGCCGGCAATTCCCTCTGAGCAATAATTGTTTCCCATGTACCTCCAATGGGATATTATATATACATTAAGCGTAATATATATAACACCAAAATAATATGTTTCTTTTGACGAAAATATTATCACATACCCAAAAAAAAAAAAAAATTGAGAGATTAATTTATATATGAATTAATTCCAGAATTAATCAAGTTAATTAAATATGTTAGAACACAAAAATATTACTATTATTATTATTATTCCACCTTTTAATAGCTTTTGAAAAAATAGTAATCTAACATTGTATTCTTGCTAAAACTTAGAGCAAATTTAAATTTTTTTACAGTAAATATATTAAATTTATCATTTTGAGTACAAGTATCTCCACAAGTATAAGTTTTTTAACAAGTAAAATGTCAAACTGACTCTTAGGGTGGTCTCTATTTCTCCCAGAAATGAAGGACAACTGTAATCTCTCTAAATATACATATATGACCTATGACTCCTAGATATGAAAGACAAAACTGTGTATATATACATATATGACCTGTAATTTGGAGGAAGCAAGCAGAAAACCAGTAGTTGTTTGGACTAAGCAATTAGCTTAACTTTTTGAGATCAATGGTATCTGTGTTATAGCTAAACTTTTTCATCTGTCAAGTGGACAGGAACCATATTAAACCAGTGGTCTTAACAAGCAACAGCGACAAACAACCACATCCCAATCGACACAACGACTCTCTTCTTCTCCATCATCATTTGTCGAAAATGTCAAGCATCCAATTGTAGACACCACTATAAATTCTAAAGATCTTCTTTTTAATATATAACACACACAAAATAAGGAGAAGATCAAAAATTGACATAGTTTGTGACATGCAGATGCAATAAATGATATATACATATAGACCTATGTGTGAAGTGTGTATAAATATATACCTATGATAAAGCTCCAAATAGAGTTGAACACTGAATTCCTTTGACCCACTCACGTGCACTTCGATACATTGAGAAAAAGATGGACATAATTGCAAAGATTTTGATGGCCCTACATGTCTTTGACGAGTGAAACAAAAAAAGGTGGGAATAATACCTAATGTGTGTCTTTATATAATGAAAAATTGTAGGGATTTTTGTTTTATAGTATAATAGGATAAATATTTATATAAAAAAAGATGTAAAAATAATAATTAATAATGCATAAATATTATTGAATTTTTTAAAAATGACTTGTTATAGTAAGTTATTTGTTAATATTTTACTTGTTAGGTTATTTGGCAATATTATTTTTTCTATTCACTTTCTTATTTTACCCGTTAGTTATAATATCTTTACTATATATAAATTATTTTTGAGTTGGGAAAAGTATATTTGGTTTAAAAAAAAATTAAAACCAAGTTTTCTTCCTTCTAGTACGGGAAAGTTCTCTTCATGGCAAAAAATTATAAAATTTATAGCAAAAAAGGGAACAAATGTTCTAATGAAACAATTCTAATACTAAAGACTACCAAAAAAAGTTTAATAAAAGAAAGATCTCTTTTGATGAAACCATCTGGATCCAAGACAGAGCTCGTCATCCCTCCATAATATGTTGTGTTTTACATTTTTTTTCTTCCTAATTTTATATTTAATTAAAAAATAATAATTTATTATACTAAAAGTCCTAACTTAATTAACAAGCTTTAAGCAGTCTTTATTACCAATTTTTAATTTTTTATTGCAATTTTATCATAATCTTATATAAAATATGTATTTTCGTCTTTTCATTGCAATTTTATCATGATCTTATATATAAATTTGATGTTGTGTATTTTTTATTTTTTAAGAAACCCGCTTTATTTTTTTATGCAATTCTGTCATGGTTGGAGATATAAAATTGGTATACCACCTTTGACATTTATTACACCAGATTGGGATGATGTGCCAAGTACCATGCATAAACATTCCTTCTAATGTGGCATTGAAAAGTATAGAAATTATAATTCACGTTAGACTTGTAGCTCAATATTTTTTAAAAAGATAAAGGTTGATCACTACAAGAAAAAAATGTCTATAACGACGACGCCTGTTGGCGCTATAGAACGACATGTCATCGCAATTTCTCCGTGCATGTTTCCTAATTGCAACGACATTGTTTTTTTTTTTATTTTGTTTTTAAATTATTTTTGTTTTATGTTTTTGTTTTTATTTTTTTAATTTGTTTTTTGAGATGAACTCCAAATAAGAAATGTAACATTTGGGAACAGTAGTAATATAAATATCACATTAATATAAAAAATAAAATAAAATAAATGTTTTTTAATTTATTAATAAATGCAAAATAATAAAAATCAACCTAATCAGCTCCTAAGTCCTCATCATCATCCTCATCCTCTTCTTCTTCTGCATCTGGAGCGACCTGCTGATTAAATTTAGGCATCTACGGGAAGAGATTGTCATCGAACTGAATGTGAGGCATCTGACTCTACAAGTTGGCCATAAAGCGCCTTATAGAATCTCCCATGGACTCTACCCACTGGCGATACACCTGTACCTGAGCTTGAGCAGCCATCTCGCAAGGA
>WUAT03272262.1:0-11029 GCA_010015005.3 Ulmus americana | reverse complement strand
GTGTATATGATGTAAAAGGGGATATGGTTTAGGTGTGTAAAATAATAAAGTAAAATATGATGATGTAAAAAGTGGGGAAGTCCCACAGAATATGATAGAATAGAATTTTGGTTAGAATAATAAAAAGAATAGATTTTTAGAAAATTTTGAAAAATAAAATAGAATATATATTTTTTAAATTTGGCGTCAAACAGACCCATTATTAAATTTCATAAACCTTTACAAAAACATGTTTTTGTTCTCTTAATCAAATAAATTATTTTTTTTAAATGTTTGTTTAACATGTCTTGTTTAGAAGGTTATAAAATAACAAATTAAAAGTATACAAGCGTTTTTTTTTTTTTTTTAATCATTAAAGTAATCTACATGTACTAAATAATCAACATCCGTAAAGTTAAATTTGAGTACTTCTGGAAACTGAAACAACATAAACAAACACACCACAATTCAATGAGACACACAAGTTCAAGAAACAACACAGAAACAAGCTATTATATAGGTAACATGCTGTATATAGAATTTACACTGAAAATAATGATTGAATTTTTTTCATCACGCAAAACCTTAAAGTATAGTACTGTCGTACTTTCATCTCTCTCTCTTTCTCTCTCTCATTGTCATATATTAATGGTAGCTCCATCAAATAGTTCCTACACAGTTTCCACATAAAACCCATAATCGGCACGCCTCTACCTCGGCCCCCACACGCCCTTTCCCCTTCCTTCCTCATCTCTCTCTCTCTCTCTCTCTCTCTCAAAATCTTTATATAAATACCACTTCTCCTCTCACACGACCTTCCAGAAACAAAACTCTCTGTTCTCTCCTTCGAATATGGATAATACCCATCTCTCAAAACCACACAACCCCCATTTCCTCCCGGAATTCTACCCCCATTTACCCATGTACCCGACCCGAACGGCCCCCTTCAACCTCAATCAAAACGGCATCGATTCCGAACAAAACGCCGAACCACCCTCCGAGCAAAACGACGCCGCCGTCGGGGAAGAAAAAGAGCCAATGTTCGAGAAGCCGTTGACTCCGAGCGACGTCGGGAAGCTGAACCGCCTCGTAATTCCGAAACAACACGCCGAGAAATACTTCCCGCTCGGCGGAGGAATCGGCGGCGACTCGGCCGACAAGGGTTTGCTGCTGAGTTTCGAGGACGAGTTGGGGAAGTTCTGGAGGTTTCGCTATTCTTACTGGAACAGCAGTCAAAGCTACGTCTTGACCAAAGGTTGGAGCCGTTACGTTAAGGAGAAGAGGCTCGACGCCGGCGACGTCGTTTTGTTCGAGAGGCACCGGAGAGACGCCGACCGTCTGTTTATTGGTTGGAGGAGGAGAGCTGCTGCGCAGGATAACGGGGGTGCACAGGCGGCGCATGTTAGCAGCGGGTCGGGCGTTGGAGTTGTGGAGAGTGGTAGTGGTGGTGAGGGTAGTAGCGGTGGATGGACCAGAATGTTCTATCCTACGCATCCTTATCCTACGCATCATCATCCCCATTATCAACAACATAATAATCTTTCTTCTATTCCATACCAACCTGACTCTATAGATGCAGGTATATTTCTTCACATTATTCCAATTTCCAAACCTATATCTTTTTCTTTATCAGAGTTTGATTTTCTTTTTGGAAATTAGAAAAAAATAAATAAAAATTATCAATTAATTATATAGTAAAACACCTTCCTATCGGCTGGGAAGAATGTGCCTCTTTATGTTCGTATAATGCTGGTTTCAGGTTGTCTTCTTGGAGGTTGTGTTTCTACTTTCTTCCATGGAGAAAATACTGTGCTAGTAATTGAGATATGAGAAATTTTTTTTTTTTTTGTTGAACAAATTACCTTTACTCTACCCGATATTTGTTATTAATAGAGTTTTAGAAATATCGGTTAATTATTCTTTTTTTTTTTATTATTACTGTTTGGGAAGAGGGAAAGTCTCACATGCACGTGATGAAATTTTACAGGGTCCCCTGCACAGAGCCAAACGACGCCGGTTGGGACCTCAAGGATTCTGAGGCTTTTTGGGGTGAACTTGGAGTGCCAACCAGAGCCAGATGAGTCCGAGCCATCTACACCAGATGGCTCGTGTATGTCAAGCCAGGGTCAAGCCCAACAGCACCAGTTCTACCCAACTCCTGCTTATTACTCAGATCACATGGTACGCCAGCTATTCTTATCTTTAATTAGTACAAGGAGCAAATAAGTCACATGCAAGAACTATATTTTAACACATTTAGATAAAGTTGTTAGGGGAAGGAGTGTTTTGGGTCTATATAGGAAATTACATGGTCTCCTTTCTTCCCAACAATGTTGGTACATGAAATTCAGGTTCATGTTTATTTATATCTATATAAGCACTAAAATGATTGATTTCTAAAGTGGGTATATAATTCAATATCTTTGGGATTACTCAATCAAAATCAAGTCGTTTGGAAAATTGGCCTCACGGGTTTTTGATTAGTGGGCCATATCTTGAAAATTTGCTTAGAAAATATTTGGCCGGTTAAACATTTTTTTCTTTCGAAGTATCGACATATTTGGCATTTTTTTTTATTTATAGAAAATATTACATCTTTCCAGCCTAGAGTTAGAGCCAAAAGCCAAACGGGACCAAAAACCGAACTTGACCCAACAGAGGTCGTTTTGGTTTGTGTCGATTTTCAACGATAAAAGTAATAGTCGATAAGACATGTGGTGAGGGCACCATTTGGTGGGGGTGGGGCTTTTTGTAGGTTTGATCATTCATTATTTGCAAATAAACCAAGTTCTAATAGTGCCAAATAGTATGGAAATAAGTTCCTGTCATGTGGTTTTACGATAGAAAAAAGAGGACATTTTTGATGTGTCAACTGGACGGTGCCATAGTTAGGCATGTGGAACACTGAAAACTGACCATTTTTTTTTTTATAATTTTTGTTCAAAATACTTTTCTTTCTTTCTTTTTTCTTCATTCTAGAAAAATGGCATAAAAATCCCATGTTTGAAATTTTTAGGAAAGAATACTTTTGTGGTTAAAAATCATTTTTTATATTTTATTGCTTAATTATAATAGTATTTTGAACCATTGAGTTTTTTATTTTATTTTTTTTACTGGTTGTTTTCAAAAACTTTAACTATAAGTTATTAATTTTTTTTTTCTTTCTAATTAGGTGGAAAAGAAAAGGCACTGATTATTAAAAGGTGGTGTTTGTGATTGAAACAGGATTTCACTTTCTCCCGAGATGTCAAGCCCATGAGAAATCGCCGAGGATAAAGATCTAGATGTGACGTCCCTGGATTGACTAATATTTCAGCCCACTTTGAATTCCCCCACCAAAATAAATGTATATTGGAGAAGAAAAAAAAAATGAATATTAGAAAATGGAAAAGAAAAAAAAAATCCCAGAATTTAAGGCCAACATTTGATAGCCAAGAACAAAGGGAACCTGAGGGGTCCAAAAGGGGGGAGGTGGAGTAGAGGAGAGGGGAAAAGGACTGGCAGCAAGGTGGCAGATAATAGGGAGATATAGAGATAGAGATAGATATAGAAAGAGAGAGAGAGATGGGAGTAGTGGGACCCAATGGGAAGAAAAAAAACTAGGGCTGACGTCATGCAATTTTAAATGGGAAATTTTGGGTGGTTGAAAAATGCAAGGAATGAGGAATCTTATTTTGCAACTGCTGTGATTCTGCCTGAAGATTTTCATCATAATAATGGAAGGGGGGAGAAGAAGGGCATGGTGGTGTGGTGATGGTGGGTTGGTGGGTGGGTGGATTTGAATAGATAGGTGACAGGGTTTGCTCTTTTGTACTAGAAAGCCCATTCCTTTCCTCTCTGTTTCCTACTTTTTTTCTTTTATCTTCTTCTATATTACTCTCTCTCTCTAGGTAAGAAACTAACCCCATGTAGCCAAGCTGCTTTTTGATGCTTATATAGTTTAGAATAATATTTGAAAGAACCTGCAAAATTCAGTATATCATCTGTTAGACTGTAACTTCTTGTTGTGAATGAATCAGAATGGATATCTAAAGTAGGTACTTGTCATACTCTTTTGCATAGGAATAGGATGATGAATGAAGCAAAAGCAAAGTTACAGTTCAACTTGAGTTCAAACTGTGGTCTACATTTTCTAAATTTAAAATGTTAACAAAGGACAAAAGGGTAAATCTCCCAAATTATCTCAAACTTTCAATGAATCACAGAGAAGTATTTTATCTGTTCAAGTTTCAGAATCCTTATAAAGTACACCAAGTACAAAATACTTTGTAGCCCTCGACACATACTCTGTACATAACAATTGTACTTATAAATTTTACGATTATTTGGTGTGTTTTGGGACAATTGTACTTGGTTCAAGAGATAAATCTTGTAAATTTCGGAGAGATTTGGAATACAAGGGAAAGTTTGTGAAGAATTTATGAGATCCAGATAAGTAAAAACGAATAATCGACTGCTGGCCTATGAAATTGCTTTGTTTCTTATTAGAGTGATTACCTAGGTAGTGTGTGCACTGTGTGGTCTGAACTATGGCCACCTAAGAAAAGAAGAATTGGCTGCAGGGTTTTTTTTCTTCGACTTTAGCTGTAAAAGTTGAAATCTAAGGATTAGAAAACGAAAGCACTAGAGAATCAATGGTAGGAATGGTAAATTGGGGGCGTGGAAGAGTACTGAATATGGTATTTGTCTCTATTGTTAATAGGGACAAAGAGGTTTTTGTCAAGCTACTTAAAGGCTCATGTATGAGGATTAATTGAATACTCCGAAAAGGGTATTGTTTTAATACAAGGATGAGACAAGCCAATAATAAGGGCAAAATCTTATCTAAATTCTGAACCCGAAATTGGAAATCTGATGTCAAATACAGCTTGGTGACACATGGAAACCACTTAAAGATCATATCAGATTCGATGCAGAGCAAATGAAAACAACGAGACTGGAAAGATATAACAAGATAAGACTCCCAACATACTCAATAAAGAGACTTATTTATGATTTAAAAATGATTCTCCATCCATTTCGAAAATTGGGCTTTCAAATAAGCATGAATCCCAGCTTGACATATATAAAAAAAAATGACTATGGATGCGATTGAAATGATTACAATCAATGTGCAACAAGTCGTTAAATATACATAATGATATATTGACAAATGACTCTAGTTCGCTATAATGGCCAGAAAATAATACATTACATAGGATTATATGTTTCTAGTCATACAGAAGTTGATAAGCTAGTGCAATGTGTCAATCAAAGCCCCACATTATGTCTGTTTTAGATGATAATATTTAAGAAATTAGGAAAACCAATATGGTAATCACAGTAATTGAGGTAAATATATTATATTATTGAAGAGAGAAGGTACTAACAAGTGCCAAAACACTGCTCGGACAAGATCACTTTGTGTAAGTACTGCTACAAGCTCTTCTCTTCTGTCAAAATGTCTTGTACAAGTTGCAAAAATGTGCATATGATATGAATCAAGGGAGAATAGAAATACAGAATAATTGTATGAGCCATCAGATACTGTGTTGTGTGATTATCAGGGCCCATAAAGATTCAGACCAGTGGTACCTATTTGACCTCTCCTGGAAATGGAGTCCATTGTTCAGTGGCTCACCCGCGCTGCAAGTGGGAGGGACCCCAGATATATGTTGCTATCATTGGCCTCAAGATAGTGGCAAATCAACGAAGTGAAAGGGCTACTTCTGTATATTTGGTTCGCCCATCAAGAATAATTTCAATCATGCGTGACTAACTACAGTACAACAATAAAACTACCAGGTGGGTATTTCGGCAAACCACTTGGCCTTTCTTGTTGGCAGGCTTTATTGCTTTGCAGCTCTGGGGTCAACCTCACATTCCCCTCACTTTATACCGGCCATAGGAAAAGATAAGAGATCAATTTGGACTTATTTTTACGTATAAAGACTAGCAG
Organism: Ulmus americana; assembly: GCA_010015005.3. Lineage (NCBI taxonomy): Eukaryota > Viridiplantae > Streptophyta > Magnoliopsida > Rosales > Ulmaceae > Ulmus > Ulmus americana. The sequence goes on along the minus strand of WUAT03272262.1, from coordinate 5,112 downwards.
GGAAGTTGGTATCAGCATTGCAACACAGGATATTCAAGAGGAAGCACAAAACAATTAAGAGGAACCTTTTATACAAATATAGAAATCAAAGTGCCTAATCAGTCATTTAAATACATGAAAGTTTGAAACATTCAGATGGAAAGAACAACAGAAGAAGGAATCTCACATTTCAACATTTAAAGAAACTAATGGACCTAAAGCTAAAAGTCCTGCCTCTTCTTTTGAAACGAAATTTCATCCAACATTAGTACTATATTTGTACATAAGCTAATCTGGATTCCTCGATCCCCAGGCCCCATCACTGTTATACAAAGGTAAGTATGAATCCCATATCATATCCCCTGGGAAGACTTTAAAAATTAAAAGCAAGAACCATGTGCTTGAAAAGACTGGGAATAGCCTAGTCACGAGGCAAGTTATGATATGTGTGAACCCCACCAATAGTATCAATTAAATGAAGTAAGTTCACAATAGTCTCCACAACAAAATTCTTCCCTAAAATAGTAAGCGTGATGGTACCTGTTGATAGTTTTGCCCAGACAACAGTGCAAGCTCTGTTAATCAGCTCTTTTCTGCAGTACAGAGAAAAGACCTCATTAGCCAAAAGCTGAAGGGGAAATTCAATTCACTTCTTTCACTCATTTGTATATGGAAGGCATTGTCAGCCTTCTTGTCCTTGCATCTTATATCACATGTTGTCAACCAAATGCATCTTTTTCAAAGGCAAAAAGCCTCCCCCAGTTTCAATCTCATAAAGAAGGCCCGGCTAAAAATTAAGCCTCTAGATTTACAAGGATATTATGAGAGGGAAAGAAGGATCCTGATGTGCAGCTGTAGAAAGAAAACATTGAAATGTTACAGGAAACAAATGGAATAGATTTTAAAGTCTTATTCCAACTAAAACAACATAGTACAGAGTAGATAACATAAAACCAGAAGTGTGTTCTCTTCCTTTTGATAACTGCCCGTCTAATGCACTTTTTAAATTACCATAACAAATAAGAAATAAGCAATCATAGTATATACTAAAACCACTTGCTCCCAAAAACAATATATTTCAGATTTTCGCCACTCACATTCTTCCAAATTGCTTTAGATACTGACTTCTCAGAATGAAATGGAAATACTAGCAGTTTCTTACAAAAGTGAGCTGTTATAAAGCTATGCAACTCAAGTGAAAAGTTTTTGCACCAGAGGATAGTAACATATACTGTCTCATGTCAGAAATTTTAACTAGAACTATTGGGTTTATCGCTTTCCTGTTGAGACTTAGAATCCTTCTTCTCAATGGTCTGCTGAATGCCTTCTTGATAGCCTTCTATAAAACTTTTAAGAGCATCTCTATATGCTGAAGCCCTCATCATGTAAACCCGCTGCAAAGCAGGCTTTAACGTCTCCATTCCTCCTCTTGCTGCCACAGCTGTTAATTTGTACCAGGATAAATTTGTTAGATCATCATTAAAATTCAACCACTTACCTAAAACATACAAACTTTCTGAAAGACACCAAAGAAAAATAATTTTGGCATGGATAATTGGAAGGAGTTAAGCTAGTAGCAGCAAAATAAGCTTCAATATACATATACTCCATGATTCAGCATGCGAGAAGTTAGTGATTTGGTTTCCAGTATGAATTCATACCTCAGAGGAAGAACAAAAAGGAGATAGAAAAGTTGATAACTTTCCTCGCGCCAAGAAATTAAAAAATGCATTGACCCGATACATAAAATTTGAAGTGATATTTCAAACTACAAATTTAGTTGAATTGAAACTGCAATATTGACCAAGAAAAAAAGGCATAATTACCGAGATCTTCCAATGTAGAGGGTTCCTTCTCTTTATTCTGGCTCTTTCCTTCGTTGGGTTTATCTTCATCTTCCTCCTTCTTGTAATCATTTGGCCTTAGTTCAGGGCCAATGTCCCGTACCCAGCTTGCAGCATAAAGCCTAGTAGCTTCCTTCAACACCTGAAGAAGAACACATTTTTACACAAATTATAATATGGATTCTGGACTAGTCCATTCAAATTATTGTTCCAAAGCAGCAAAGGGCCAAGGACAGAACAATTAGGCAAATTGAGAGAAACATAACCATGGAACAAAATCAATTTAGATGAGCACCTGAATATTATCTACCTATTCATAAGTTAGACAAGGTATCCTAAAATCAACATTTTCAAAAGTTTCAGCTTCTACACTCTATACAAATTCGAAGTTGCTCATATGCACTACAAAACAAACTGGCAAATAGTATTTGATAACAAAAACAATAATAAAGATAGAAACCCATCCCAAATGCAAAAATTGAAAATTCCCCAATTGGAGGGAGTAAGAGCTAAGAACCTTGTACTATCCAAAGCTCAACTTTAGCTCAAATTCAAACCCAATTCTCATCTACATCTTACACAAAGAGATAAACAACTAAGCATTACTACCTACAACATCAATCAAACCAGAAACAATCCGTATCATACAAATTTCTAGTATAGAGCACGTCACATTATAGTACCACAGAAGAGAATGAATCAGAAAAGAGTACCAAAAATCGATCGCGCCAGGTGAGCTTTCGACGCTTTTTGATATGAGGAGGATCCGGCAACGAAGACGGAAATGCAATCTCTTTGAGATCGTACCGAACATAATCGTATAGTTTTCGACACACTACCCTCACCTTCATTTCTAGCTCCCCCAATCACTGCGATATAAGCCGATGGAGAAAGAAAATTAATGAGAAAATATATAACATTTTCCGGGAAAATTTCAATTTTCCAGGAAGAAATAGAGAAGACGCGAGAAAACGAACGGCGATGGAGGTTTAGCTGCTGAGGAGAGTCGGAGAATTCGAGTTGCCGGTTCAAGGTTCTAATTTGCGCGGGGGCGCATCCTAGCAAGTGCTTCGTTTGGTTGTACCTTTTGGCCCAAGCCGCTCGAGCCCAATCGTGCTTCATCATGTTGTACTCTACAGGCCCGTTCATTTTTTGGGCCCATTAATTGGTTATGCACCATGCAAAATTCTATTTTCGTCCCTATTACACAAAATCTAATGATTATTTTTATTTCTTAAAAGAGAAATTGATTTTCATATCTCTTTTCTAACACTTTTTTCAAATAGAAATCTGCGTTCTCTTTCAGTCTTATCTGTTCCACGTATCATAAATTGATGAGCCAACTCCATAAGTCTCAGTAAAAAAAAAAATTAAAAAAATTCAGTTTTAGATATAAAATACCTTGAAAAAGAGAAAAGGACAAATTGTATTTATACAAAAAAAAAAAAACAAAAAAACAAAAAAAAAATCTAAAAAAAATAAATTGTTGGAGATTAATCAAAATAAACTGTAATAATTGACCTAATTTTCTCAAATTGACATGCAACCTTATTATTATTTGTTTTAATAAAATAGATAAATAAATAGAGATTCCAAACAAACAAAATTAAAAAGATAGGAAAAAATTTAGATTTAAATAAATAAATAAATAGTTTTAACGTTTTGCAATCAAGAGGAAAAATTATTATAAAAATTCTCAGAGTCTTTGATTTTTTTTAGAAAAATTCATAGTTTTTGGATGGAAAATAAAATTCAAATCTCTTGAATTTAAAAATTATTATTATATGAATATATAAAATTTCTATATAAATATAAAAATTCAAATTCAAAAAGCTTGAAAAAAATTAATTTTTTTTTTACTGCCATTAAAATTAGTTTTAATTTTAGTTTTATACAAATATAAAAAATAATTTAAATTTAAATTTTTTCAATGGGAGTTGAATTTAAATTTAAACAGTAATATATGATATGTTTTTTTTTTCGTTGTATATAAATAAATTTAATTTTAAATCAAGGATAATTGAATTCAAAATCTCATAATGCCATTAAAGATCTAAGGAATTGATTTTGAATTGAATAATAGTGTATGATTTTTTTTTTTCTATTAAAATAACTTTAAATTTAATCGTAGAGCGCTGGTTAGAAACAAAAGAATGAAATTGTGGGCCTTCCGAAAAATGATGGTAAGTAGGTGGACTATTTCAAGGGTATTTCTAGTATTATTGTCTCTTATTTTTCGAATCTTTTTTCTTCTACTAATCATTCGAGAGAGGTTGTGGGATGTGTTTCGAGTAATTTAACTAGTGATCATCAAGTTGTGCTAGATGGGGCATTTACCGATGAGGATATTCAGTGGCCCTCTTCTCTATGGCCCTTTTTAAGGCATCAGGGCCTAATGGATTTCATGTAGGGTTTTATTTGAAGAATTGGAATATAGTAGCGACTGATTTTATTTTATTTTGGGTAAACTAGTGGGGAGTGATGTTATTGCTGTGTGTTTGGGTATCTTGAATGATGGTGCGTCAATTTGATAACTTAATTGTACTACTATTGCACTGATTCCCAAGGTGGCTTATCCTGGTTCTATTTTGGAACAAATGTTAAAGCATAAGTTGAATTCTATTTTTTCAGGTAGGATTTATTTCCCTTTTAGTTTCCCTTTTAGTGCCTCTTCAGTTAGTAAAGTTATTTTGTATATCTGTTAAATTATTTCCTTCTTGATTGTGATTAACAGCCTTTGATCTTCTTGTTGATCAATGGCTCATAGTTGCTTATTTGGCAATCCTCACCTTTCTTGATCAGTTTTGTATTCCTCTTCCTCTTCCTCTTCCACTCTATAAATAAAGAACTTAGTATCAACAATGTTGATATGAGAACTCTACTTGTTTTCGGTTTGTTCGTTCTTGTTTATATCTGTTTCTCTTCTTACCTTTACATCTAAAGGTTCTCTCAGGTTCTTAAAACTTTTCATGGTATCGGAGCCATTGTCTAATCGGTATGGCATCTTCCACTCACAAACTCCTCTATGTCTTCCTCCTTCCTACTAGACCAAGCCATGGTCTTTCAGTCAAGCTTTATTCAAATAACTTCTTACTATGGATGATGTAGATGGAAAATGTCATTATAGCACATGGATTAGAAGTAGGGATGTAAACGGGCCCAGGGACGGGGATTTTTGCCAATACCATATCCCGTCCCGCAACCTATTAAATTTACCATACCCGCCTTCATCCCCTATTAACTTATTTGGGGATGAGGACGAGAATTCCCCTATAGGGGACCGAGTCCC
>WUAT03271932.1:0-11030 GCA_010015005.3 Ulmus americana | reverse complement strand
TTTCAATATTAATAGTAATACTAACCCAGAAAACAAAGATTAGATATACTGAAAATAATATTGGTATTAATAAATATCAATAATAAAAACTCGAAACATTAGTTGTAGTAATTTTTTTTTTAAACCTACAAATATTACTATTTTGATATCAATCATTTTACTAATATCAACTTGAATAGTAATAATAGTAAAAAAAAAAATCAATACAATAATACTCAAATGGTGTAATTAGTAATATACACATATTTTGTTTTTCAATAATTGTTGCCGATTAATTTATCAAATTAACGGCAAACTCAATAATTAAAAGTTCTAAATTTGTTAGGGTTTACAATTACGCGCATAGAAGTACCATGAAATTAGTATAATCATTATTCATTAAGGAGGTACTTGTCCGGGGTTTCACACTTTTTATTGTATTATATAATACAATATATAAATTTTACCGAACATTATATTATATTAAGATAATATAAAAAGATGTCTTTATGTAGTATAATGCGGTGTATCAAATATGCCCTAAGTGATATATATCAATGTTTAGTGATCACTTTTTTACAAATAATTAATAAATACATAATTAAATTTTCGCATAGGGTTTGGAAGGAGTGGAGGACTACGAATGGAAAAGATGACAATAAAGTGAAATGGATATGTGTAAAGGTAAAATTTTATTATTTACATTCTTTTAAAATTTACGTATAATAATGATTTACTAATTTGAATTATTTATAATGTATTTTTAAGTGTACTCAACAAGATGATAACTTGAAGTGTGGATACTATATAATGAAGTTTATGGACATTTTGTTTGTAAAATATGAACAACTAACAAATATTAAAAATGGGGTAAATAATGATTAAATATCTTTTTTTCATTTACATATTGTTAAATTTAGGAAAAAGATCACTAAAGGCCTTCAAATTGGAATTTTAGTACCAAAATAACCCTTATGATGAACATTTGTTCAAAATGACAAATTTTGACAATTTTCAATAGGAATAAAGTGGTGAGTTTTGTTTTCCTTCTCAATATGAAACCAATACAAAAAGTTTCATCTCAATCGGAGTTCTGGTTTGTTGTTAGTAAAGATTTAAAGTTTGGCAGCAAAAATGGCTGCAATGACATCTTTTATAGCAACTCGTGTGGAATATAAAGGTACTAGTTATGGTTGATTTTGGTGGTTATAGAAGTTACGCATTACAAGCTTTCTAATGAACTATATTATATCAAATTCCATCAATAATAGAGGAGTTAAACGCTACTATTTAAGAATATTTTCGAATTATATGGATCATTTTAGTACTGAAATCTCAATTGGAGGGTCACTAGTGATGTTTACCCTTAAATTTATATATTACGTAAAAATAGTTTTGATTATATATGTAATTTTATATGTGTTTTGTATAAGATATTCCTTGATCAAAATGAAATGTACGCAAATGAAAAGTTAAACCAAGTCTGGAGAAAATTGGCAGAGTATGTTCAAGAGAAAGGTCAAGTTGATGATGAAAACTTCGAAGAGGAAGAATAACATTTGGTAATGCATGGGTTAGCATATATTATATTTTAGATTCATTGTGTGTTGGTAAGACTTTGATGAAATAATATTATGCAGTAGTATAATATGTTTCGTTAAATATTGTGTGTTTGAGTTATGAGTGTGCATATTATATATTGGTGAGATATATGATGATATTTGTATTAGTATTGAGAATATTTGTTAAAATATGTGCATATATTGATTATTGTTTTAGAGTAGTATTGAGAGAGTGTTTTGTATCAAATGTGCATATTGGTTAATTATACTAAGTATTTGGTGGATATTATGATTATTATGTTTGTAATTGAGAGTGTTGATAGTAGTGATAAAACATGATGCCAAAATCTCAAGATACGGCGTCAATTGGTTATAGGAACCGATGTCGTATCTAAGGTTTTGGCATCGATTCTTATAACCAATCGACGCTAAAATCTCAATTTTACGGCCTTTTTTTTGCTTTTTCACGTGAGTTTTAAATCAACGTCGAAACAATAATAATAGAATACGCATGGATTTTTAATCGTCGCTGAAACAAAATTTATACCAAAACACTTTGGAGTTGTTTGGTTGGTGTATTAGAATCACCCAACTCATGATTTAGAATACCCTCAAGTGTTTGGTTGGTGATTTGTCAAAAAGACTCCCCAAAACAGTTTTTTGCAACGGTGAAGTCACATGGGTAGGTCCTATTTTATTTAATAAAAAGGTGGTAGGATTCTCTCTATTTTCTAATAAAATATGTGTGAATCCCACCACTTTTTTAATAAAATATTACTTCTCTCAATAATTTTTTAATAAAATATTACTTCTACTCACCACATTTTTAATAAAATATTGTTTATTTGTATTCTTTTATTATTAAATCTCGTGGACCCCACTATTTTTTACAAAAATTATGTTTAGAATACTTTCAATAAAACAAAAATTATATTTAGAATGATATGTTTAGAATTTTGTAGAATCGCAAACCAAACAGTCCCTTTTTGTACTAATAATAATATTTGAAATTAATTATTTTAATATTTTATTTAATACCTAAAGATAATTTTTGGCCAACCTTTTATGTGATGAAAAATTGAAATAACTATAGATTTTATTTTAATAAATTGATTTTTATCATGATAGCTAAAAAAAAAAAAACAATGAATTAATAGACAAACACACATTTAGATAAATACCCATTTTATATTGGCAAAACAACATAATCTTTTTTGATGGATTAGACTTTAGAAGGGTATAAATGGCGACGAGAGAGAAGTATACACATGAGTTGACAACTTCGCACGACCTGCAAACTAATTATTCAAGTAAAGAGAGATTAATGTTCAAACTACATACAATTAGGTTTACCAAAAAAAAAAACTACATACAATTAGGTACAAAAATGATATTTTTCCAAATTCAAATGGAGACCACGAAGCCATTGCTAACAATTATGTGGCCAAGATTAATACATTTAACTTTAGACGACACTTTTCTTCTTTTGTGTCATCTATTATCCCAATTATAGAGCTTAATGCGAAATCTAAAAACGTGGTAAAAAGTAGTTAGGTGCATATAATTATCAATCAACGTCAACGACCCTGTTCTTCTCTCTTTTCTTTTTTCTTTTTTTATTTTTTTTATTTAAACAATATTTTAGTAATTTAAAAATATATATTTGAATTGAAATAAATTTTTTTTTTATCATCGAATGATGATTTAAATAGAGAAAACATAAAAATGAGAAAAATATTTGAACATAATTTTAAAATAATATTTTTTTATAATATGAATCATGATTTAAATAGAGAAAATATAAAAGTAAGAAAAATAAGATGAGATGGTATTTTTTTTTTACAATTTGAACATAATTTTTTTTATGATTTTTCTTTTTTCATAATTTAAATTATGATTAAAAAAAAAAAAAGAAGAAAAGAAACAGACATATCCAAAATATTATTTACAATGATCAGAATAGAATAAGTTCGGAAAAACCAAAAGATCACTAATAAATTGGCGTCAAGTTCTTACGACATGAAGCTAGCGTTTGGCCTTTTAGCGCACCTGACACATTGTCTCTTGATGGTACTCTTTCTTCATGCAAGCTAGTGGAGAGGGAAAAATGCCTTCTTTCCAATCAAATTAAAAAACCCATTTGTCGGTCATCATCACCATAAATTTAAATATCGTTCTAGTGTAAATTAATTCCCAAAGTTACTTTATGCTTTATGTTCTTGAAGTGACTATTAGGCAAATTTGGATTCACCTTATTGTGGCAGGCAACGCTTAGAGGATTTTTGGCACAATGTGTTTGGAAACATATAATTATATATTTTGGTCTGCGTCATTTAGGTATTTATAAATAGTATAATGTTATGGAGGGGTTGGCTTTATATGTGTTGAATGATATGTGTACCGGTCCATTGCGTGCAAGATTCTTCTTTGAGCTGTCCATCCTTGAGGATATAATATGAAGAGGAAAAAGATCTAACTAGTGGTCTTATTAGAATTATTGAAAGATGTGATAATCATCTTCATGAATGTTTATGTACTTGTTTCTTTCATTCAAAATAAGAATATGTAAAGATGCAAGGATTTATAAAGATAATAGCCAAAAAGATATTTCTTATTAAAAAGAGTTTACATTTTTTTTTAATAAGTTAATTTATTGGTGATACGAATAAGTAAGGTGCGGGACATTCCAGATATACTAGCACTACTACATGCACCTTTATCATTTATATTAGGGTAAACATCATTATTGGCCTTTGACTTACGATTTTTAGTATTTTTTTGACTTTTTTTAAAAAAATGTGACAAAAAATTACATTTTTTATAATTTTTTTTTTTAATAAAAATGGTTAGATTTGTTCACCTAATCAATACAAAAGTAATAAAAAAAAATTCACATTAATTAAAGTTTTAGTTTGTCGCCAATAGACGTTTAAAGTTTGATATAAAAACTGACGCAAAAATAATTTCAAATGGTTCGTGTGATTATTACAAGTATCTGTTCTAGTTGATTTTTGTGGCTTAGAAAATACAGTCTCTTAACTTTCCAATGAACTATCTTTTGGCAAAATCGAATAGCAATAAAAGGGTCAAAGATGATCATTTGTCATCATTGTTCGAAAAAAAGAACCAAAAAAGTATCAAAAATCGTAAGTCAGGGACCAAAAGTGGTGTTTACCCTTTATATTATCTCAACTTATTATTAAAATAAAAAAAAATAATTAAACAAGAGAATTTTTTTAAAAGAATCAAATTAACATAACCTAAAAGAGGATTAACAACATACATTAAAAGAAATAAACGAAGCACAAAAAATTGGAACAGTCTACCACCATGTAGGATGAACGATAGTAAGGCTCTTGAATGCCAAGTAATTTATAACTTGATTATCCTCTCGATAAATGTTGGTGCCATTTGTGAAAGCAAAAACCCATACACTTAGCTCAAACTAATCGTCAAAGCCAAAAACTCTACGAGACTTTGAGCAAATGATGACTAGCAAAAAAGTATAATCACTCTCCAACTAGTCAAGCACATGCGTCGTCAACTAAATGTTCAAGTATAATTAATTGCATAAACAGTAGCACCTAAACAATCTTAAAAGCAAAATAAACACCAAGAGAATAGAAAATCAACCCTTAACAAAGCTTCTACAAGAACAAAAAACACATTCATAATCAGCAATACTAGAACTAACAAAAATCGTCTCATCTGTATTAACCTTTAGCCCTCCCAATAAGAGAGTCGGCCAAATGACCTCCAAAATATGCGGAGCCCGATTTTATTAAGTGATTAAGAGAATAATCAATAAAAATTTATTTGTAGTTTCTTGATCTAGAAGAATTGTTTTTTCTTTATATATATATATATATATATATCATATTTTTAAAAATATTTTTTCGACTTTATTTTATTTTGGGATAATTATATTTTGATACACTCTAGTTAACCAAAAATACAGAAAAGACTCTAAGTTTTTAAAAACTTGGTAGGGTACCCCTAGATAACCAAAAATATAGAAAGGGGCCTCTGTGCAAATGAAAAATCATTTTTACCCTTGTACATTAAATGAAATTGCCCTAAAAATAATAAAAATATTAATAAATAATTAAAAAATTAAAAATATATATATTTAATTTATTTTCATTAAAAAATGTAATTTCCTTTTCATTAAAAAATTAAATTTTCTTTTCTTTTCCTTTTGTTTTTCTTTTATTTTCGTTTACTGTTCTTTGTTTTTTTTTTTTCCTTTCAAAGTTCCTTTTTTTTTGTTCTTTTTCATCCTCGTTTTTTTTTTCTTTCCTGTTCTTTTTTTTTTCTTCATCATCGTCTCCTTTCTTCTTCATCCGCCTACTCTTTCACGGCCGAACAAGGAAAGGAGTAGGGAAGGAGATACACTGGACGGGGAGGCGCGAAATATAGAAAATTGCCGGAATTTGAGCCACAAACCTTAAATCGCATAAGTTTAATATGTAAAGTACAATCTATTAGAGAGGGCACAATATTAATATGTATGAAAATAACTCAGCTAGAGGAAAATTTATGAGAACATATTATCAGGAGCTCAATTTATCAGTTACATATTTTGCTCTAGAGTTCTAACTTGACACGTTGAAGTGAATTCCTCTTCTGTTTTCGAAGGAAAAATATATATATCTTCTCCTACCTACGTGAAGTAGTTGTCAAAAGAAAACGAGAAAAATAAGTAGACTTTTTATATTTAAAGCAAATTAAAGGCTTGACTAATTATTATTCGTCCATGTGTCTTTATATTCCAAGGCCAAACTATTGACAATACTCTCTTCCTCTGCTGGAAAATAAATATAGTTCAATCAATATGATTGAAAACATATCCGAATAGCCTTTTTCTTTCCTTTGTTTTTATATTGATTGTGTAATCCAAATGAAATTATAACAATATATTTATATGTCAACGTAAGAACGCGAAGCCAAAACAATTGAAATGAATAAGGACTAGTTTGCTACAAGGGAATCAGCAAACACCAAATAGCAGAATTATTGATCCCATTAACTATATATATGAATATTATAAGATTGGATAATGTTTTTTTTAGGAAGTGAGAAGCGAGTTGGCAAAAGGGTTACGTTAATAAATGAAGTGACGTTCCCTAACAGCATGGACATTTATAATGTTTGAAGGAGACAATACATGTATATGATCATCAATTATAAAAGACGAGATGAGAACTTTTGAGATCTAGATTTGGAAATCTTTTTTATGGTTCTCCCTTGTTCCCTATCGCTTAGGGAAGTTGGAGGTCGGTTGTTACTTTTGCCATGTGGCTACGCTGCAATGTAAAGGAAAAGGGGCCTTTATCTCAAGGTCGTGGACATAAAAATATGACAGTTGAAATTGCTCTCAACCAATCAGATTATAATTGAAAAGAAAACAAGACACATAAAGCAAGAGCAATGAATGTGTTAAAGACGTGGATATGAACATTCATGTATATCGATATTTTTCATTTTATGACTTATTCGCACGACTTGTGACAAACACGACATTATTCTTTTGTTTTTAGTACAATTCATTTCTGTTTTGAAATCAATTGTAACTCCGTTTGTCCTTGGCATTAAGTTTCGTTAGTGGGTTATGTGGCACCATTAAATCACAAAATGTGACCTTATTTAATTTTTTTTTATATAATTAATATAATGTAAATAAAACTAAATGAAAAAAAAATATATATATATATATATTCTATGGTAAGAATCAAAATTTATTCCGGTCGATTTGAACTTTTTAACCACGTTTTTTTGTTTAATATCTTAAAAATATCCTTATAATTTTTTTTTTAATTCAAATTTTCATTCAGGAGATATATTAGATTTTGTATTAACTATAACACTATTTCTATCAAAATTTGTGATTAGTATATGAAACTATATATCTCCTAAATGAAAACACAGATTACAAAACCGTTTTATAGGTATATTTGTAAAATATAATGTGATTGAAAAGTTATTAACGAAGTTTCTATTTTCTACATAACAACCACTCTCTCTCTCTCTCTCTCTCTCTCTCTCTATATATATATATATATATATATATATAGCATATTTAATCACTTTACTAAAAAGTGGAATTCAAATACACCAATGATGATTATAACATCAAATTATTTAATTTAAAAACCAAATCAAGTACCAATCGAGTAAAGTTCAAGGCAGTAAACGAACTAGAATGAAATTTGCAATAACACATAATATTCAAAGCTACAAGTTCAACGATTCAAAAAAAACTTAGGGCTAAAAGCAACAACAAAAACAATTGTTTCCCTTCCGAATAATTAAGCATATTGCAACACAAAACACTTGAAACTACTCTAATGATTTTGCTTGACGAAGTCCATGGAAAGCTGCAGAAGAAGCACAATCCATTTGTTGAAACCCAATTCTCTCTTTCTCCAAGTCATAAACAACCTTCACATTCTGTTGTTGGAAGCTTCCAAACACCCCTGCTGGTCCATAATCTCCATCTTCCATGCTTTGAAACAACAAGCACTTCACCAAAGTGGAGTTTCTTGGAGCTCCCATGGCATAAAAATGGCTTCCGCCGGACAAAACAATGCTCACATTGTTCAAGAAATGGAAAGTGATTGGTGGAAGATCATGATCATCTGTGAAAGTGTTGTTGTTTGAATAGTATGGGATTTTGTAACATAGATCAAATCCGGTCTTTGTTTCGATATCTTCAGCTCTAGGGTAGGATATCGACGAACGAAGATTGGAAAGAAGTTGAGAATAAATTGGCTCGGGTAAATGTGTGTAAGTAGTTCCAGAATCTATCAACATTCCACCATTACCGTGTGAATCAAACTCTCTCATGGTTAAGGGCACTTGAGTTGCACTAAAATTGCCTACACTTAGAGCCTCTAGACCAATATAATAGTAGTTCGGATACATGGGACTCTTCAACATTGGGGTGAATTGTAATTGCTCATTAGAAGAAAGAGCAACGTCCCCTATAACTAGAGGGCTTGAAATATTAGGGTTGTTTGCAAACTCGAAAGACACGAAGCAATGAGAGAAACCCTTTTGTAGGAACCCTAATTGAGATGGGAGAGAGAGTGTACCTCTACCAAAACCCGCAATCCCAATTGGTTCCCGATAAGTTGACCCGACACACCCGAAACCAAAATTAGGGATTTCCCTAGCTAGATTAGTACTATTTTCATGAATACTTAGTGTGTCTCTAGCTAGTACACCTGTGACAACCCCACCAGCACCATAAGTGTAGGCAAATGAAGGGCAAGGTCTAGAACATGAGGATTTGACAAGCGTGGTTAATGAGCAACCTGCCATTGTGCAAGGATCAATGTAGTTATCTGAGCTATGGATATCAATACAAAATGAGCTACCACAAAGGTCTCTTACTGAGGAAGAAGAATGGGCAGGAGAAAAAGTGGCTGTTAACTTATTGTTCCTATAATCATCACAATCTAGGCAATCAAAAGGGAGATTCCCACATGGAACCCAAGTAAGGTCACTTCCCGTGTCCATATAAACTTGAATGACTTGTGGGGGTGTCCCTAAATAGAGAGGTATGAGGTAACCATCTCTCACTGCCCTTAGAGGCTCCATCATGGCAAATGATTCTGATTTTGATCCCTTTGTTGAAGCAATAGTACTACTTGAAACGGTAGAGTGTTTTGGAGTAAGAAGGGTAGTCCTAGAGTGTCTAAGACCAAGGACAAGTGAAGAAGCTTGTGATCTATTCAACAATGTAGCGGATAGGAAGAAAAGAAAGGAAGTGATGTTGAGCTTGACCATTGCCATTAAGACAGAAATACTACTACTTTTGTTTACCACGGGTGGAGTTGGTGAATCAACCCCTTTGCAATCTGCTTTAATAGAGTGGCTATTCGAGGCTCAAGAAGTAATGGAAGTTCGGGTTAGGAGAGAGAGTGGGTGACACAATATAATATATGAGAAAATTATTTGGGGATCCTATTGATATAAATATCTTTGCAAAAATTTGGAATCAACAATCAAGCATTTTAAAAAAACGGAGTTATGTGGTTCAGAATTTACTAAAAAAATCTCTTCTTACGACAGTAAAGGGAGTCTCACTCTTCACTATTTTTTTATTAAATTATTCTTTCTCTTCACCGTATTTTTAATAAAATATTATTTATTTATATTCTATTATTAATTATTAAATTTTGTGAACTCTATTATTTTTTATAAAAATTCTATTTAAAATACTCTTAACTAAACAAACATTTTATTTATAATATTCTGTCTAAAATGCTGCAGAATTGCAAACCAAACAACCACTAAGTACTTGTATTACATAAAAAATGTTTCATAATCAAAACTCAACTCAAATTACCATTTAAACAAACCATTATTTTCTCTTTTTCATTGGTCAACAAACAGTTTTACTCTAGGTCTATTAAGTAATTAAAATTAAATATTAAGCACCGGGCTAATATTATGATAATATAAGGGCTTTGCAAAAATTGAGTTTTCTAAGTAAGTTTTCATATAAATGAAGGGATTTTTTTTTTTGGCAAAATTATTCCCTAAACTATAGGGAAAATGCAATTTAGTCCCTCGACAAATTTTTATTTTTCTGTTGTTTTGTTTAGCTTTTTGGGCGATATTAGACGAGGTGTGTTTCTATCCAAATAAAATTTAGTACAATGAGTCCCTAAATTATTTAAATTGTCGCATTTTGTCTCTAAACTCACTTTTCTTCTTGCTTCATCAGTCGTTTTTTATAATAAATTTTATTGGTACATCGTATTATATTGTATTGTATTATATTACAAAAGGTGTGATGTATTATATTGTAATATATTGTATTGTATACTTTTTTATACAATACAATATTTGATTTTACATTGTATTAAGAAACTCCATAACTAATACAATAATATTTGGTACACTAATTATGTTGTACTGTATTGTATAAAAATTTCAAATAAAAAAAGACTAATTATCACAAATGCTCTCTTTCACTTTATCCAAAATACACTTTATTCCCTCGTTGAATTTGATTAATTCATTCTACAAATGAACTGAAATAAATTTTTTTTTTTTGGTAAAAGATGTAAAGGGATAATTACATTTTGGTACCCTCTATTTAACCAACATTATATAAAGAACTCTCGGTTTTCAAAATTATAAAAATAGTTCCCTATATATTTGATAAATTTCACTATAATACCCTCACATTAGCAATTTAAAAAAAAATTCTAAGATTACCCTTATATTTTAATAAAAATTTAAAACTAAATACATCAAAAACTAGAGATAATTATATTTTGCACCATAAGTCCATGAACTCTTTCAATATCAATAATTTGATCCCGAAGTAAAAAAAATTATTTTTTTATATTTTTTATTTTTTTCCTTTTCTTTTACTTTTATTTTTATTTTTCTATTATTTTCTTTTTCTTTTTCTTCTTTTTTTTTCTTTTACGTATTCAGTTACTGCTTCTTCGATCTCTCCATTTTCATCTT
>WUAT03271711.1:0-11034 GCA_010015005.3 Ulmus americana | reverse complement strand
CTGTTTCAAAATCCACAAATTTCCCGATGTGTATACCCACAAATTTCCCGATCGGCCTTGTGGGATTCTTCCAAAAAATTGTGTACCACAAATTTCCCGATTCGGCCTTGTGGGATTCTTTCAAAATTTCACGTTTGGTCCTATCGTGGTCTCTTAAAGGTCGTTCATTATATCCACACTTTCAAGCCCAAACGTGAGGGGGGTGTATTAGAATTAGTCCCACATTGGGAATGTATGGGAAACACTATAGCTTTATATAAGGATTGGATTCCTCCACTTAGTACCAATTGGTTTTAAGTTGGAACCTCAATCCCTCTTCAAAAGGCATTTCCCTTCAATTTGTAATACCTCCTGTCCTTGTTATTGAATACAGGGTTTAAACTAATCTTAATGTTTTCTTGTAGGTGTTTCCAGAATCACTTCTTGTCCAACTTTTAAAAGTGATGTTACATCCTGATATTGAGGCTCGTGTTGGAGCACACCATATATTTTCTATTCTTCTTGTTCCAAATTCTAATCGTCCTGGGCATGAAGTTGCTTCTTTGCGATCTGGTTTTCTATACCAATCAAGACGCTGGCATTCAAATACTGCATCTGCCTTTGCCTCTATTACAGCCAGGCTTGAAAAGCTTCGGAGGGAAAAGGATGGTGCTAAAGTAGAAAAGAACTCAAATACTGTTCATGATGATGTTGAAGAAAGGGACATCATGGAGGAAGACTGGAAGCAGGGGCGTGGCCGCAAGACTTCCCCTAGCTTTTACAAGATTAGCTCCATCATTGACAGAACGGCTGGGTCAATCAGCTTAAATGATGCAGTAAGCAATTTTTGTTTTTTTTGTTTTTCCCCCTTAAGAAACAGTAATTAATTTTTCCATTTTCTTAGGAATTATAACTAGTCACACATGTTGGATTGTGTAGTTTTATTTATTTTTCTAATTGTAGGTTTGTTTATTGTCTCAGGAACCATTTATCATGAAGCTTAGTGAGGATCAAATAGCACACTTGTTGTCTGCTTTTTGGATACAGGCTAATCTTCCCGATAATCTTCCCTCAAATATTGAAGCCATAGCTCATTCTTTCATTTTAACACTCATTTCATCACGTTTGAAGGTGATGTATCACATTCATTTGATCTTCCTCTCTATCCTTTTACTTCATGTTGCTTCTCATGTTCATCTTTACTCTTATATTCAAGGAACCATACTCATATTTAACTGAACAAGCACATGCTTAGTGTCTGTCGCTTACGAGGTTTCAAATGTTTGACATTGCAGAATCCAAATGACAACCAAGTGGCGCTTTTCTTTCAACTTCTTCTCTCTCTCAGGAACACATCTCTTGACCCTAACAATGGTACGGTTGGTAAAAGTTATTAGTTTTCCTATTTCAAGTAAATTACAACTGTACACTTGGTAAAAGTAATTGGTTTTCGTCTCTCTATCTCCTACCAGGGATGTTACCTCCAGTGTACCAGAGATCTGTTCTTGTACTATCAATGAGCATGTTGATGTTTGCAGCTAAGATATATCACATTCCTGATTTGAATGATATTCTGAAGTCATTAATTCCATGTGATGTAAGTGCTATTACAAAAAAAAATTCCTGGTTAATTTTTCTACTAAAAGTAGCGTGCACTCTGGTTGTAAAAAAATAAACTTATTTTTAATATGTTTTGCGAATTCAGGTTGATCCCTTTCTTGGCATTAGTGATGATCTTCAAGTGTACGTAAAGCCAGATGTAGACGTGAGAGCATATGGATCTGCTTCAGATAATCAGCAGGCTAGATCAATTCTATCTGTATTACGTAACAAAATATATGAATCTGAGAATGTTGTCATAGATATCTTAATTCAGAATCTGACAAACATTACAAAGGTATAGTAGTTTATGATTTGAAAACTAATGTTCCTGCCTTCCAGTTAGAAAATCTTTTGCACAGGAGATTCTCCCTTCCTCTCTCATTTTATCTTTTTCTTATGCCTATTTAGATGGAGGCGGAAGACATAGCAAAGCAACTTTCAGAGTCATTTACACCTGATGATGCATTCATGTTTGGTCCAAGATCAGCACTGGTCTTTGACCAGGATCAGATGGCTTCCCTCTCCAAAGAATCCCTGTCCTTGGACGGGGTATACTTCTACTCTTGCTTGCATTTAAAGTTTCGCGAGAACTGTTATCTTTTGTGGGAGTTTGTATTTTCTGTAGCAATAGAACTTAAACGTCGTTATTAATGTTGCTTATATGCAGGATTTTCCGGCTAATTCAGTAGTCGAGGATGATGCGACAAGTGAAGCATCTGTTGCAGACATCTCTCGCTTCATTCCCAGAATGCCAACTCCTTCATCAGGAACCGATATTATCAGCATTGGACAGCTTTTGGAATCGGTAACAACTCCCTTCTCCCTTTCCCTTATTCTCCTCTCTACTATTATTCAAAGCATACATGGGTACATATTGGTATAAAACTGTAACATCAATAAAAACTTGCAATGATCTCAAACTAAAGAAAGTTTTACTTCAAAAATATAGATTGTCTCGAGTAGGGAATAGAGTGAAACTCAAAAGGAAACATCTCATTAAGCTAGTCTGATAGACCCCAATTAAGCATGTGTATGCTAGGAGGGGTAAAAGGGTATTTGTGAGGGGATGCTGAGCTGGCTATGTGAAAGGGGAAAAGTGAGTGCTGAGCTGGATGAGGTGAGGGATTAGGAGTTCATTATAAGGGCTGGTTAGGGGGTAGGGGTAGGGGTCCAGGGGAGGGTATCTGATTTGTTTGGGGTTTGTGGGAATTGAGAGGTACTGGGTCCTCAAAACCCAGAAGCTATCATCTCTGTATTTCTCTTTCAGCTCTTGGCTGAGTTTAGCTACTTAGAATAATACAAACCAGAGTTCTTTCCTTCCTTTCTTGTGTTCTTCTGTTGTGGTCTGCTCTTTTGATTGTTTGATATCCAGGTTCCCATCAGTCCCAGATTCTTAGTTATAGCATATCACTATATGCTTGTTTTGAAAGCAAAGGACTTGCCTAGAACTTTTAGTTGATGTTTGGTTAGCGTGGCGGAATGACAATGGTAATGTGAATGAGAATGGAAAGTGAAGTGAATTCGATCCTTTGTTTGGTTTGAACGTTAGATAAGTTAAAAGTGATGAGGATAATTTAGGTAAAAGCAAATTTAGTTCAGATTTTGGGAGGAATGGGCTTTCCACTGGAATTATCATTCCAAACAAAAGAATTAGGCCTGTTTCCATTCTCCTTTCCATTCCAGCCAACCGATTATTTCTACTTTGAAGTTGTTCTAGATGGCTATACTGATGACTATTTGTTTCTAGGCACTCGAGGTAGCTGGTCACGTAGCAGGATCATCCATCTCTACATCACCCCTCCCATATGACACCATGGCTAGCCGGTGCGAAGCCCTCGGCACAGGCACAAGAAATAAGCTCTCCAACTGGTTGGCCCATGAAAATCATCAAAACAAAGCCGCTGAAAAATCTTCCTCAACCTTTCCCACAGATGGGCACTCAAGCCTCTACAAGGTGAGATTACTAGAAGTCTAGAAATAACACATGGTAAAATTTAGATAATATAATCAAACTCTATAAATATAATGATCTTTGTTATTTGATCATGTAGGTAACAAATGAAGGTGGAGCTGCACAGAGAACTGGATTTTCACAAGATCCATGGTTGTCAATGAGGCTACCTCCTGCTAGTCCCTTTGATAATTTTCTTAAGGCAGCTGGGTGTTAGTAGACAAATCCACACTTTGTTAAAAGTGTTACCTTTAAATGTTGTGTAAATCTCATTAGGAAGTTTTAGCAGGCACTTTTTAGGATTTTTATATAGCTCTGTCTTCTATTGAAGGGGGTTC
Organism: Ulmus americana; assembly: GCA_010015005.3. Lineage (NCBI taxonomy): Eukaryota > Viridiplantae > Streptophyta > Magnoliopsida > Rosales > Ulmaceae > Ulmus > Ulmus americana. The sequence continues at coordinate 7,164 of WUAT03271711.1, read as the reverse complement.
CATTCCCGGTTTATTAATGATTGTATGCACAATATAGTTGGGCTAATATTAGTTTTAGCTTAGTTTGGAATATAATTTCTTTCTATTGGCAATGGTGAGGGGAGGGCCCCAATTGGCAGAAAAAAACCCCAATCCCCAATCCCTCGGGGTTAATTGACCGATATATTTTTCTAAACAAACGGAAGGAGAAACATAAATTATGGATCAACCAAGTCTTCTTGGGGACTTGTATAAAAATAAGAAAGAGGAATCTTATAGAAATATCATGTAATAAGGTTTGATAATAAGGATTTCTGTAAAAATTCTATTCCAGAAAGAGTTTGAAACAATTGTGATTTTTTAAAAATTGAATGCAGTTACTAATTTATGATCCGACATGTATAGAATGAAAATTTCGATTTGTAGATGTTTGTAGTGTTTATTATAATGGCTAACACGTTAGTGATCACTTACCAAAAATAAATAAATGTTGCGGTTAAATATATATATGTGGATGGTTTTATAATGCACACCATAAAATATTTATATAGATATAAATATACATCTTAAATATTTATTTTTTATCTAATAGTTATAATTAAATGATAATTATTGTTTTTAGTCAAATTATAAGATAATTTTTTTAATTATAACTATTAGATCAAAAATGTATTATTAAGATCGATATTTATATCAACACACACGCCCGTTTAGTTACTCATATATTTCTTCCAATAAAATGATCATAGACACGCCCATTTAGTTGTTCAGATATTTCTTCTAATAAAATGATCACATCGAATATTCTTAACGCATTAGAGCAACAATCTTCTTAAAATATGTTGTGAATCAAAAGATAGAAACTTCTTTTCATCAAAAGATAGAAACTCCTTTTCATCATTGAATAAAAAATTCTTAATATTCTTAATACACATGCTTTCTTTATATATATTATTTATAAGCCTAAATACAAGTTCATAATTTATAATCAAGATTCGATCTTGTTGAATTTTGAACCTAGGGCATAATGGGAGAGATTTTAGAGGCAATTTAAGAACGAATACAAAACACAAACCTCTCCAAATACTTAAAAGAGTTTAATTATACAGTCCAAACTGTAATTGCAAGTCTAGCTTTACATTGGAGTGGTAATGGTGTTTGGATTTTGTTGAAAATCGACCTTGAGAAGGCTTATGATCATTTGAATTGGAATTTTCTTTTGAGTTGTGCTTCGGGCTTTCTGTTTTCATGAAATGGTCATGGTGTGTGTTTCCTCCGTTACTATGGATTTTCGTCTTAACGAGTCCTCTTTTGAAACATTCCGCCTAAGCGGGGTTTTAGACAAGGTGATCCGTTGTTCTCTTATTTGTTCACTATTTATATAGAGATCCTTTCACTGTTAATTAATAGTAAGGTGGAAATGTGGCTCATCAACGGTTTTAAACTGACTAGGGGTGTTATTGCCATTCACCATCTTCTCTTGCAAATGACATTCCTTATTAGAAAAGCTACTACCCATGAAGCTTCTCACTTTTGGGATTCTCTTGATCAATTTTGTGCTTGGTCAGGACAATTGTTTAATTCTTCCAAGTCTAATATTTTTTTAGTTGAAATACTAGTAAGGAAGTGGCTGCCCAGAATACAAGCTTTATGGGTTTTGAACAAAGCAAAACCTGTTCTCTCACTTCTTCCCACTTCACTACCAATCACTTTGAATTTTGATTCTCCACTTTCTGATCCATCTAAATACCTTGCCATTGTTGGGAGCTTACAATATCTATTACTTACTCGGCCAAACATAGTTTTTTCCATCAACAAGTTGTCTCAATTCATGCATAAACCGCCCTCAGATCATTGGGTTCTAGTTAAGCGACTTCTCCGTTATCTCTCTGGTTCGATTAATGAAGGCATACTCCTTTATTGTGAATCACCACTGTAACACCCGAAAGTTTGTGATCACTAATCCTCTTGATTTATTTTATATCAAGGAAGAATTATGATTGTAAGAATATTTTATAACATTTTAATGTTGTAAATCATTTTTGAAATCATGGAAATTGCATAGATTTTTTATGAATAGAAAATCCTTAGAATTGATTTTAAATTCCAGCAAAAGAGTGGATTAATTGAGGAGAATAAAGAAAAAGGAAAATTTATGGGAATTTTGTTAAGTATAAAGAAATTCGGAAGAAAAGACCTTCTGGCTAACCAGGAAGCTAACATTACGGAATAAGTTGCTCAACTCTGATGGGCATTTTCGGAGGAAAGACTTTCAGGATCGAGAGGTAGGAAAAATACATTTAAGGTACTAAGGGTGAAAGTTTTGCCGCGTTAAAACCTTCCCAGGACCAAAGTTTGACCTTCTAGGGTTTTGTTCCAGGAAGGGATGGTTAGCGTTACCCAAGGTGGAACGATTTTAGTCAAGAGGGCTACGGGACTTGATATGCATCATGAGCTTGAGTTTACGGTCAAAGGAACCGTTCCGGGGAAAGTGATGGAAGGAATAAGTGAGAAGTCTTCCAGAAATAACAAGTGAGGATGACTCGGGAGACCTTCCAGAAAAGATAACTAGAACCACTACATAGGGTTTGTTCCGGAACAAACAAGGACTAGAAAACAGGAAGCCTTCTGAATTGAAATAGCCAGGAATGTTAAATCAGAAGTCATAAAGAGGTTATATTCGGAAGTGCTATGATGGAGTGCATTTGGATAATGTATCCGGAAGTAGGGAGTCGAAACATGTTGGGGAAACATTTTCGGAATATGATGGAACTGGTTCGGGTAAAAAGCACGAAGCTTTCTGAAAGAGAAAGTTTTAGTTTCCGCAGGAACCACTCCCGCTAAAGGGGATCCCTGTAAGCTTGGGAATCCTCTTTGCTGAAGCAAGTGCTTCCAGCCAAGCAGCAACCACCAAGTGCCAGTATCATATTGAAGAAGACAAGTTGGGATCTTCTTCCCACTTATCTGAAACAGGCACCAATAGAGTTGGCTAAGTGGAATATCATGTGGCAGCCATGCAAGGTATTTGACCTTGGTTTTGCCTTAGGTGTCGAACTGAGATGATGATAGCCGGCCACTAACATATTTTTTATTGAGTTATCCACGATTAGGGCCTCTATAAATAAAGAGGTTAGAGAGAGATTGGAGGGTTGCTGAAAACCTAAGTAACACGCCTCTCTTCTACTCTTCATAAGCCCAAGAATAGCAAGGGAAATTCCAGCCTCCAAACTGATTTGAGTGTGGAAAATTTCCATCTAAAATTCACTCCTAGCTCAAGTAATGATCTTCCTAAGTAATATAATTAATGTTTAAGAATTATGGATGGAAGAATCTAACAAATTATGGACATGCAAGATGTTCATCAAGGAAGAGGTGGCTGACTAGGAGGTTCAAGCAAAGTTTTTTTTTTTTTCTTTCCTTCACGATTTCCTCAAGGTAAAATCCTTGATCATTTCGGGAGTGTAATGTATAAGGTTGAGGAGTAAATTTAAGTTAAATCCCTGAATTTTTCATGCAAGATTTTGAGTTGTTAAATTATAAAAAAGTGGTTGCATGTCATGGGTTGGAAAACTTTTATGTCCGAATTGTATGATTTAGTTAAGGTACCTACACAACTATGATTTTCTTGAATAATGGATTTTTAGAAAGTTCAAGATGTCTATTTTCTTATGTTAAAAGATGAGAATTTTCCTACTTTTATATTTGAAGTAATTTGGTTGAGAAGACAACTTGTTTTGTGAAAATCGAAATGAAGCTAGTTTTGAGAAAATAAGGATTTTTTATTCGAAGTTTTAATTTTGGATTTTCCTAACACAAACAGTTGTTTTAAGTGTTTTAAGGATTGAGTATAGGATAAGAACTTTACAATTAAGCACTATCCGGAACAAGGATAATTAACGGATATACATCATGTTTAATCCTTTATGATTTTACTCTCATCCTGGAGGAGAAAGTGAGCATTCGGGAGCTAAGCAAAGTTGTAAGTACAATCTCACCTACAACATGTTTTAAAGGAAAATGCAAGGTTTTGATGTTTTCAAAGTACTATGTGTTAATTGGTGGTTAGTTTCCGGAAAGGAAGCTGTGCCTTTGATTGGTAAATGTTTAAGTTAATTTCAAGTCATTTATCTTGCTCATGGTTTGTCTTGAATGTGATTAATGTTGAGAAGGTATTTTTTTGCAAGTTAACTTGTCTTGCTTATGTTTTAATAGAGTTTTTACTCAATTCAAGAATAAGGTTTAAAGGTCATGTTTAAAATAGTTTCTCATGATTTATTTACATTGTGAGGATCTAGAGTCCAACCCTGTTTTATTTATAATGGGGTGTTCATTGGTCAAGGCTATAGATAGGTTCCTAGGGCATGCTCTAAATCCTTCTAGGAGATAAACACGAGTACATACACTAGGAAGGAAAAAGGGATATTGTTGGTTTGGTATGGCTAATCGAAAGGGGGGGGGGTGTGAATTTGGTTTTTCGCGAATCAAATCAATTAAAATGATTTATAAAAACTTTGTTTAAAATGAATTGCTTGTAAATAAAAATAACAAAAGCACTTAGAAAGATATTGCAATATGAATAACCAATTTTGAAGTTCAATTGCTATATGTATGAGGTGTGTAAAAATAACTTGCAAGTAAATATAAAAACTTGAATATAAATGTTGCAAGAAGTAAATGAGTGAAAATATAAATTACTTGAAAGTAAATGTAGAAGATAAATAATACAAGCAATATGATCACGGGGTTCGGCAAACACCACCTATGACCCCTCCTCCAAGTAAAGCTTGAGAGAATTTCACTCAACCCTCAATATTCAATAGGAACCGAAAACCTTTGCACCTATTTGATTTGGGAGAAGGCTATCGAACGACTTCTTACACGGTTAGATTTGGGCAAGACTATCTAACGACCTCTTAACCTATAGGATTTTGGCAAGGCTATCCTTTGACCTCTTAGAGATGGAGTAGAAAAATAAAGTACAAGATGATCTCTTTTCTAAAGTGGATATAACTAGTTGAGTACAAAGTGTTCTTGCAAACTCTCTAAAGGATTTAAACCTATTTGGATACTTAGAGTTTACAAGATATCTAGGAGGATTAGAGACAATAGATGAGTAACAATTTTGGCATAATAACAGCTTGGTCTCTCTTGGTTCTTCTCTTTTGCAGCTTGGAAGAAGTCTATTTATAGACATGTTGAAATGAAGCTTGGCAGCAAAGAGAAGAGAAATCGGGCTGTTGTTTCTGCCTGGTCTGGCCGGCCGGTGGCATAGGTCCGACCAGCCGGTCAGCATAGAACTAGCATGCCCAAATTTCCTCCTTTGTGTTTTGAGCAGCTGCTTTTGTGTTGTTCAATGTAGAACAGTTTTATGACCTTGAGACCTTCACAAAACACTTTTGAAAATATTTTGAAATTCAAATTTAGAATGAGCAAAGAAAAATTAGAGAATTTTAAAACATAGCTCATTCAAAAATGTTGTGTAATATTTAAGGTCACAAATTTCATTCAATTGATAAGCTCCCCCTAAATATATGAAATTGTTCAACTTAACACAATTTTTCTTAATAAACACAACAATGAGCTATTTTAGCAATTTTGTCTTAAAACCGATTTAAATACAAGTTGAACATAAAATTTTAAAACCAATCTTTTGGCAAGAAAAGAAAAATCAAACAATTATAAAGTCCAACCAAAAGATTTAATGCAAAGTTATAGGGTAAAGAATAAACTCATTAAGCTTCTCCATAGTTATGCATAAATCACAAGTTTGCACACAAAATATACACAATATAATATGAGCAAACTTAATGACACAAATTCCATAAAATAAACACAATTAATAATAATAAGGAATTTGAGAAAAGATGAAATGAAAAGAATATGCAAGTTTAAATAATCATCCTTTAATTTGTTCTTGAAGGAACATCAATGTTCTTGAATGAATTTCCACTATCATGCCCCATTGTTCATTGATGTCTTCAAGTGATTCCTACAAAATAGAACCAAGTATACTTTGGTACTCATTCGACTTTGGGTCCTTAATTATTAGTCTTAATAGTTCAAGCAATCTTATAACAAGAAATAATCACTTTTCTAAATAGAGCAAGAATGCCTTAAATAAGCACAATAAATGTTCTAACAATCAACTCAAGAGAGGTGATGAATTATATTACCAAATTAGAAGCTTTCATCACCAATTTTTTTCTTCATGAAAACTCATCAATGCATCTTAAATATGATTTCACTATTTTGTTCAATGATCTATTGAATTGTTTCCATGTGGTACTTACAAGATAAAATCAAGTAATATTTGGTACCCTTTTTATGTTGGGTCATTTGGGGTTAGTTTTTGGAACCCAAACAAACTTTGTTTCAAAATGTGATAATTCTTTAAATGGACAATTGCAATAAAAATGACCATTTTTATTGCAATGAAAGCACACACATTTTAAACACTCAAAATCATCCATCTTTTCAAAATTATTTAAAAACATTTTTATACTAGAAGAGGGTTTTCAAACAAAATTATTTTTCTTTGAAATACCTTTAGAAAAATACTTTGTTTGAAAAATGGTTTTTCATAATCAAATTCATTCTTAGAAAATCCATTTTGAAACCAATTTTTCCTTTGAAAAGATTTTGTTTTAGAAAAATTATTTTTTTTAAATCATGCAATTTTTCAAAACTTTTCAAAATAAACCCCTTTCTTAAGTTTGAAATCTTTGAATCTTGCCCTTTTGAAAATGATTTTAAAACTTGATTTACTTTTTCAAAAAAAAACAAGTTCTTTTCTTTTAAAACATTTTGCTCATTCTTAAGAATACACATTTGTTCTTGCAAAATATTATTATCCTTTTGAAAGGTAAGAGTTTGATTTTTGAAAATATCATTTTCTTTAATAAGAGATAAAACTTTTTGTTTTAAAAAATCATTTTCCATTTTAACACAAGAACTTTTTTCCTTTAAAACATCATTATCTCTTTCTAGAACCAAAATCCTTTCTTTTAGAAGTTCATTTTCATTTTGAAAACATGAATTAATTTCTTTCAAAAAATCATTTTCTTTTTAAAGATCTTCACAAGATGGGCAAGAATTTTTGAAAGAAACCTTTTCATTTAAAACATAAACTTCTTGAGAAAGAGATGCATTTTGATTTTTCAAAACTTTATTTTTTAAAATAAGTTT
>WUAT03271600.1:0-11037 GCA_010015005.3 Ulmus americana | reverse complement strand
TATATATATAATAGGTACAACAATGCAATGGTTTGGGCTGAGAATAAATGGATATGGGCTGAAGGAAATTTAAAAAAAAAAAAGTACTGTGATGGGTATAAATAAGGGGCCCATTGGGTTGGAGAAAACAAGGGGCTTGGCCCTTTTTGTAAAAATAGAGAAATAGAGTAATATTAATAAAATTAGTAAGAATTAAGTAAACAAACTAATGTTAGTATTAGTAAATAGATAATTGTGATTATTAAGTTGTGTAGTTTCAAATTCTTGGAAGTTAGGGAATATATAAAATATCCCTAAATTTCTAACAATTCTAAAATATGAGAATGGGAATGAGTTATTAAGAAATCAAAATAATGGGTAATTAATTGCAATGGAGTGGTAAAAATAATAATTTACAAATTATAAGAATAAAAAGTAGAATTTAGTACAATGTAACTGATGGAGGAAATTTTAATTTAAATTACTACATTTGATTAATTCACAAATTTAATTAGTTATAATTTACTAATTAAATTATGAAAATTCTGGATTATAATAAAAGATTGTAAAAGTGAATTAAATGAGATTGTAAAATGTTTTTAACATATTAAACCAAGTTTTATCAAGTTGGCAATATTTTCGAGAATATATCAGAAATTTGAAATGTCTATAAACCCTAGTGATTTAAACGGGGTTCTTAGAACACAGTCCGGTACTTATGGAATAGTGACATTTTAGTCGCTAAGTTTATTGTTTGAAATTTTTTCATGTGATCAAGTAATTGATAGTAACTGTTACACTCAGGGTGTAGGTTCATTTCCAAAGGAAGAGGAGTTGGACAAAAGGTACAGCAAATAAGTAAGTACAATCCTACTTACAACATGAACTGTGTATTAGGAATATTATTTAATTGTTGATCGAAAGGAAATTATTTTACTGCGAACTGAAATGAAATGGGTTGACTGTGAATCGATACAGAACTGATTGATGATAGTATGGATGTTGATTGTCAATTTAAAGTAGATATTGGATTGTAAATTAATAAAGTGACTGCTTGACTGTTTATGGATTGAAAAGAGAATGTTTAACTGTTAATTGACCGAAGATTGACTGTTTATGGATTTAAAAGAGATTGTTTGACTGTAAATTGACTGATGATATACTGTTTATGGATTTTATAGAGACTGTTTGACTATAAATTGATCGAAGAAATATTGACTGTACACCCAAAGGTGAATGTTTGATTGTTCACTGATACAAAATTTTGACTGTTCATTGGAAAGGAATGTTCAATTGAAATTACTGAATGACAAATATGTGCATGCTCTGCTTGTATAGAGCTCATGATAAATTGCGTAGATTGTTATTTATGTTTTTATTGAATGTAAATGCCATTTGAAAGCTTTTAAGAATGGTCCATCAAAGAATGTTTTTAATGAAATGTCACATCCGGTCTCATTTTATTTACACTGAGGTTGCACTGTTATTGATAGATGAATGATAGACTGAACTCTGAATGGAGACTGTTTAATTGTGAAATGAGGGATTTTTCCTTATAATTGTAAAACAGATGTATACACAAGGGGGCCCCATCACGGATTTCAAATATAGACTGTTGTCTATATTTTCATGGAATGCAAATGTAAATTTGAACATGTCTAAAACAATATTTCAGAAAGATGTTTTGACTGAAGTGTTGTACCCCTAGCCCTAAAAGGCAAAGGTTATTAAAAGTCGTGTGAATATGCACGTATTGGGTACGTACACAGATGAGGCCCACGCATGGATTTCAAAAAAGAATTATAGAATGTTTTTCATGGAACGATGATTTATAAGTTCATGATATGTTACATGTATTTATTGATGTCTGTACTACTTAAGTTTCATTTTCATACTCTAAGTACTAAATGACATGGATGCATTTTCAATACGATATATGAGATGTTAATTAAATATTGTTTACGTGTTTACTGATTTAAATACTGAGACTCAAATTATGAGTCCCATTGATTACTATGCTATGCTATATGAGATGTTAACAGATAAACGTATGCAGATTTACTGTTCTGAGTGCTATGACACAAATTTAAGAGATTCACGGGTTATATAGCCAATGATGACTTTACAATATATTAATTTTCATAATTTTGAATGCAATGATTATAAAATTATAGTGATTGTACTTACTGAGCTTTAGCTCATGAAAACATGTTCATGTTGCAGTTATCACTGGTGGATTATCGGACTTGCTGATCGAGAGAGGTTTAGGAGGGTGGGTGAAGACATGTTCGTTATGGAGTATAACGTTTCCACAACAAATGTTTAATTTAGTGTAAAGTTATTAGTTTATTGGAAGTTCTGTAATTTTAATAGTGGGGCACTGTTAGTATTTTGATACCTCTAGTTGGTATCAGTTTTTCCTAGGTCGATGGAATAAGGTTTTAGATGGCGAATGAAATTTATTAAGTCGTAAGGAAAGAAGAAAAACTCTTCTCTTTATATAAAATGTTGTTTTAAAAAAAAAATTATTCTGACTTTATTCTGATTTTCTTAACGTAGTAAACTAAAAGTCTTGGTAAAAACTGTAATCGTTACAGGGTCACCCTCCAACGGGTACCTCATGACCTCTTAGGTCACTCCTCTAAGTCCTCCTCAATCGGGAGTTACATGATATTCATAGCCATCACAATAGCCCATAATGACTTATTATAGCCATCAGCATAACTCCCCAACTTATTAATGAGAGTAACTGCCCATGCTACATTAAGTGTAGAGCCAAACAGTCACATCCCCAATTCACTTGTAAATACCAAGGGAGACCCCCTCAAAAGGGGAAGGCCTTTTTCCTAAGATCGGATCCGATGTTTGGCATTCTCAATCTTTTCAAAAGCTATAAACCTCCAAATTCTCCATCTCTATGGTTAGTACCAGTGAATCTCCCACTCATTATTGATGTGAAGCCGGGTCCCAGCCCCTTCATGTTGCACCTCGTAGAGCTATGCTCCAGCCGCTCTACATCCACTGTAGCACCGCACTCCGAACATCCTACGATAGACATCACACCTTGCTGAGTCGTGCTTCGGTAGCTCTATATCCACCATAACATTGTGCTCCGACCATCCTACAGTGAGTGTCGCCATCAAGTATAGCCGTGCTCCGGCCGCTCTACATCTTCCGTAGTACCGCGCTCTGGCTATCTTATTGTAGGCATCATCTGCTCCTTGATCTGGAGCATCATCTGACCCTTGGTATTCTCCTCTATTTGGATGCACATAGAGACATCAAAACCAGCTCTCTGATACCCTTGTTCCAATTCTCCACTTCCGATCTCCCATTCACCGTAGAGTCTAGGTCCGGCTACTCTACTACACTGTCGTAGCGCCAAGTTCTGACTTGCCTACCGCCTCCGTTGCACCATCAACTCCCGGTTACGGTAACACTCTCTCTTAATTTCCTTATCTCCGTAATATCCTTGACATCTCTATATATTCTCTTGGACCTCATCTATTTCTCCATAAGTTAACTTGACCGTCGAAGTTCCTTTGGTTGGCACCCCCCGGTGTCAAGGATTTCACGATCACATCTGTTTTCTATATGTAACAAGTTTCACAAGTTGTTGGTGGCATCGCACACACAAGAAATTCAATTGTAAAATTTTACCATCTAAAAAGTGTAATGAATTTTCCATGTACGATATATGTCTTTAACCTCTTGTGTTTTTGAGTCACTAGTACTTTATCATAGTTAATTAAAATTTATTTCAGTGTTAATTGACTAATCCTTTTAAAATTGTAACACTTTCAGATAATTTGGAAATAATTTGGTATCAATGAAGTTTATGTCATTTCTTTTGACTGCAATACATATTTTGTTTTGTTTAGTTGGATTGTTTGTTTTCTTCTAGTATTTTAATACTTAATTATTTTTTAATTAGATGAAAAATGAGAAAATTAGTGGTAACTATTCCGAAACTAAGGTAAGTGGACCAAAACTTAAGGTCGCATGGGATGCCAAAGCACTAATACATATTGTGAGTTGTGTATCAAAGAAGTAGAAGCTGGACACTGCCCAAGAACTCATTTTGATAAAGTAGGATGAGAAAACTTGTGTAAGAATTTTAGTACAGCAACTACAAAATGTATACTAAGCCACAGTTGAAAAATAAATGGGATGCATTGAAGACTGATTGGAAAAAATTTAAGGATTTAATTGGCAAAAAAATTGGACTTGTATGGAACTCGAAGAAAAAAACTACTAATGCACCTGATGATTGGTGACTAAATTACAAGTAAAACTACTGTCTTTTTATTCCCTTTCCTCTAGTTTGTTTATTTTTTCCAAGCTGTGATATTCTAAATTATTCTAATATATGTAGAAATATCCCCAAGCATCAAAGTTTCACAAAGAAGGCATTGCACTAGAGATGGAAGAAACGTTTGATAGGATGTTTATGAACACCACAACAACTGAGGATTATGCTTGGACTCCTGTATCAAGATTTGTTCCATCTAAATCTAGAAGAATATCCACCGAGAAAGTTTCTCTACTTGAGAGTAGTGGTGATTCAAATGAAAACAATGTCCAAGAAACTTCAAAAGATATACCAAGTAAAACATCAAGCGAGCAACTTGGAAAACAATCAACAAAATTAAGGAAAGGGAATAACAATGTAAAGGTGGGAGGAGTTGTAATGCTTTCTGAACAAATTGATCGTCTTGTAGATGTAGTTGAGAGTTGCAAGAGTTCTAAAATATCTTATGCCTGTAATAAGACACCCAAGTTTACTATAACGCAATGTATAGAGGTTCTTAAAGATATCCCCGAGGAAGAAAAACCTCTATACTTTTTTGCAACTGATTTATTTTGTGCTAAAGAGAAGAAATGACTGTTTTTGGCCATTGATGAAGCTGATAAACTTAGTTGGCTTAAGTATGAGCATGCACATGCGAGATAGAAATTGAGCATGGTTCAAGTACTTTATTCATTATTGTTGCTTGTTTTATTTGTATTTGTTGTTATGTGAATACTATTTGTTATGTTTGTGGGTGTTTATTAATCTATGCAATGTTGAACTAAATGTGTACTTGTTTTATATGTGTGCTCTGAACCCACTGCATTAGGTTGATTTATATTTTTTTGTGATTCATTAATTTGAAAATCGTTATTAATTGGCAGGTTTAAATTGTGTAGGTGGAAATGGTAGACAAGCTTATGGAGGCCAAACTACACGTTGTATGTGGGGCTATTGAACTTAGACAACACTATTACAATATATACATTTATTCATAAAACTCCTTTGCATGAGTTCTTCACAAACGGAAAATATGTGGTTGAGAGAAGTACTAGATGTAAATGATGATAGATGTTTTAGGATGTGGGTGGGGAAATTTCGAATTCCCCACATAGAGGCTTGGGAAGTCAAAATGAAGATGCTAGGATAAGAAAAGAGTTTCCTTCGAAATATGTCATTGAAGGATAGGAAAAAGTCAGTTGCTGAGGAAGCTTCCGAAGGATCCTTCAAGTATAGGAAGCTTCATCCGAAGGATGAAGACCACTGGATAAGTTATTAACTGCTTCAAAAGTATATAAATAACATTTTAAGACAGATTGGAAGGACACTTTTTTTATTTTCTACTTCCAGAGTTGAGTGTAGAATTCTTTTCTCTCTCAATTTAATATACTTAGAAAGATTGAATCTTAGGATCTATTGTTAGAAGTTTCATCTTTCTTCTTTGACTGTACAACGATTTCATTGAATAAGAATTTGAGAGACTTTATTGTTTGTTCAGATTTTCTGTACATCCAGGATGGAAAAATATTGTTTTTACAAACTATGCAATTATTTGCAAGCCAACTATGGGTTACAAGGATCAAGAAGAACAAACGTGATTGAAATTGTAGGGATGTTTGTGCACATCCTAGGGCATGGCGTTGGAAAAATATTAGCACAAGAACTTTTTCAACACTCGGCTTGGACTATGTGCACATATTTCAGTTATGTTTTAGAAGTCAAATGAGTGTTAATGTTTTAAAGTCACAAGATCCGAAATTTAAAGATATTCATATTCAAATCTCAAATGATTCTAGATATATGCATCACTTCAAGGTAAAACTATGGGTTAAAAATATTAGACACCCCTCAACTATAGCCTCTGTTCCGATGTCACCCCTCTACTATTAAATTGTACCGGTCAAACACTCAATAAAATGACTATGTTTTTAAAAGGTCATTCCGCCCAAAAAGTTAACATTTTCTGTTAAACATCGAGACATGCCGTATAGTTGAGGGGTAACATCGGGACATGCTCTATAGTTGAAGGGTGACATCGGGACATGCCTTATAGTTGAGGGGTGACATCGGGACATGCCCTATAGTCACGTTAACAGATTCCATCCAAAAATTGACAGTCAATTGATGGAAGTGTCAGTTAGGTACATTTACTATAGATGCGGTCTCATATAGATACATTCGTATAGTAGATGGGTGACATCAGGACAGAAGCTATACTTGAGGGGTGTCTGACATTTTTAACCCATTAATTATTGATTTTTTTTCCTTCTTCTTTTCTTTTGATGTTGTTTATAATTCTACCATCTACAACAAGGTACTGGAATAACTCCACAAGCTTCACTCAACACCATGTTGAGCCAAGTTGCATACAATACTAAGTAATTGCATCAATTATCTCCAACATGATAACCTCCAAATGGTTCTCCACTCGACATCAAATCGAGCCAAACAACACTTATGGTTTCACTTGAAATCATGTCGAGCCAAGAGCCCAGTGCTAAAAGAACCCCCAAAACATCACATGGATAACTACACGAATCAATGAAAAGCTGTGTTTCATATGACATAAACAGTTGCTCCAACAGCCATACGACATGTTGTTAATTGATAATCTGCACGACGTCATTTTTCAATTACGCAGTCCGCATTGAGTCCAATCTCATACCTGCGGTTCCATACGACATCATGTCGAGTCAAAACAAGTTCCTCCTTTACTCGACATTATGTTGAGTCAAGCTGTGTTTCCTCCATATAACATGATTAGTTGCTCCAAAAATCATGCGACATGTCGTTAACTCTTATCCCTTACAAAAACTCTCAACAACTAAGTGACACGCGTCGAGTCAAACCTCACACTGTGGTTGCATTTGACATACGGTATAGTCACACTCTAAAATGACTTGTTGTTGCATCAAACGATCCAATGACAAGCCCTTAGATTGCCATGTTATCTTACTATTTTCAACATGACAACATGTTGAGCCAAACACTGATAAATGCCTCATTCGACACATTGTCAAGTCATGACACCTATCTTTCCATACGACACAATGTCGATTCAAAAAACCTCTCGTCTTTCCCACTTACATGTGACATGTTGTTGTGTCAAGAAGCACACGACATGTCAACCATGACACGACAAACCGTCCATGCTCCGCACAATACAACATCAAGCCATTTGACTCGTTGTTGCTTTGAAAATGTTACTTTCCATTGCCAGTTCGATGATTCCAACATTCGGCGTGTTATTAGTAAGCATTTCCAAATTTACTTGGAGTGTTTGCACTCTTATGATTGAGAATCGATCCTACAGTATTCACAATCGACTAGATCTACTCTCTAAGATTAGAACCCCTAAACTTAAAGAGTGGGAGACAAATTTTATAGGCAAAAATCCGTATTGACCTTCTTCCATGGTAAAAGGTCAATTGGCTCAACGCCACATCATACTACGGTTAGGTTCAATGTTATGGTCCATCCACGTGGGTTCAACGTCATAGCCCATTTCCATTGGCTCCATCATATGGCTCAACTACAATTGACTCTACACTAGGCCCATTATTCAAGATGACCCATTCTACAAGTTATCCATTCTACGGGCTAGCCCAGTCCACGGTTCAACCCACTTTATAATACACCACGTCCCATGGGCCGGGTCATTTTACAGATCGGGTCACTCTACAACTTGGGTCACCCTACAAGTCGGGTTAGCCCACGAACCGGGTTATCCTACCAAGCGGGTGACCCTCTAATGGGTGCTTCAAGACCTTTTAGGTTACTCCATTAACTCCTCATCAATTGGGAGTTACATAGTATTCAATACTCACTTGATGATCCATCAATGCTCCATTATGACCATTGACATATGACCCTTCATTCTACCAAGTGTAGAGTTAACAGCTAGTCTCCATTAGTTAGTGTAACTGCTGACCCTTCACATTGCCTCGTTAAGAGCCCTCTTAACTCCCTCTTTCCTATAAATACCAAGGACATTCCTTTCAATCGTAAAGGCTCTCCTGATTTTCCAGATTTAACATATAACCTTTCGCATGCCTTTTCCTCTTTGAGAGCTTTCCATATTCTTGGATTTATCCTTATTCTCTAATTTTTCGATAGTTGGTACCAACGATTCTCCTATAATCTCCATCTCTGATTCCCTCAACGAGAGACACCGCCTTCCACCGAGCTCAAATCTCTCGGTCACGGTCAAACAGGTTATCAATAACCTCATACACACAATAAATTTGATTGTATAATTCTACTGTCTACAATGACTTTGTGTAATTTTGATATGCAATTCTTACATACATTAGCGGGTTGGGAAGGCAATGCTCATGATGCACGGATTTTCTTATTAGCTTTGCATGATCAAAGTGCAAATTTTCCTAAACCACCAAAAGGTTAGAATATTATCTTTAATCTTTTGTGAATTTTTCCTAATTTTATGTTCTAAGGATGGTGATTAATAATTTATAGTTGCATTTATTTGGGAAATATTATTTAGTGGTCGCAGGATACCCACAAATGAAAGGTTTTTTAGAGTCTTATAAAAATGAAAGGTATCATCTTCAAGTGTTTCGCCAAAGTGGTCAACCCGAATGATATAAAGAAGTGTTCAACCATTTACACTATTCTTTTAGAAGTGTGATTGAAGGTACTTTCGGAGTATTGAAGAAAAAATAGAAGATTTTAAGAGATATGTCTTCCTATTCATTTGAAGTAAAGATAATTATTGCAACTATGACTTTGTACATTTATATAAGGAGGTACACTGAGCATGATCGTCATTTTGCCAAAATCACCGATAATTACGGAGGAGTTGAAGATAATAAGGATCTTGAACCCATATTACTAGTGCCACAAGATCACTAGAGATGAATGTTCTAAGAGATGTTAGTGCTGGAAGTTTGATGAGAATGTGAACTTTTTTTTTAGAGGGGGTGTGGAAGAAAATTCACTAGTTTTTAAAGATAATTTTTTTTTTTTTGGAATCTCAACTTAATTACATCATAATTTTTTTTGGAATCTCAACTTAATTACATCACTAGTCTTGACGAATTGTTTATGAATTATATTTATTGGATTTGCACTTCATGCTATAGTTTTTTGGATGAACAATACATATTTTGAATCTTTTACATCGTGTCAAATTACGTTCATGAAGTTTGTATTTAAATGTATTTAAAATGATTAGATTTTAATTTTTCAAATCATTTTTTTTATCATATCCAAATAAAAAATTAATTTTAATTAAGAAATTACATTCATAATTAAATAATTAATATGATTGAACATTTATTTTTCAATTAATTTTTTTATAAAAAAAAATTATGGGACTGTTTGGTTTAGCATTTTGCAGCATATGAAACAAAGTATTTGAAACAGAGATTCTGTTTGGTTCAGAGTATATGAAATAGAGATTGCTGTTTGATTCAGAGTATCTGAAACATAGTACTTTAAGCAGTGTTTTTTTTTTATTTTTTTTCAAAGTATTCAAAATAGAGTATTTGCAACATTTTTTTTTCTTCATCTTATTTATTTCGCGTTATTTAAAACGAGTTCGTAATTTATCTAAATTTTAGATAAGCCAAATTAGAACCAAACATTTTAAAATTTTACATAAATATCCCAAAATGTTGCACATTTTAACAAATAGTACATACATCATTCGTAGTAAAATACCTAAGCTAGTTCTAATTTCGATAAGTCCACATTAACTCTGTTACGCCATCCTGAAATTGTCTCATTGCAGTTCTATTACCCTGTTCTTGCTGGGTCGATGGTTCTCCATTTTACTCGATGTTATCTTCTTCCTGACGACCCTCATCCGCAGTTATACTCACTTCGTCATCGGATGACATCATGAGAAAGTTGTGAACGACGACGCAAGCTATAATTATATCCCTATGCGTCTATGGTAGATACAAAGGCACCCTTCTGAGAATGCGAAATCTATTATTCCAAATGTCGAAAGTTCTTTCCCCGACATTGCGAAGGGATGTGTAGCGGTAGTTGAGCATCTCCTTCTTGTAATATATGTAAATCAAACGAACGTAGACCTGTAATACACAATACTTATACTGGAACGGTCTTATGCAAATAATATAACCAAACTGTAACAATAAGGTGTGTAGTACGGGTATGTGTCACGCCCCGACTTTTCTCAAACATTTTTACTCGGAAATTAAATATAGTTTGTCAAAAAATCAGAGTAAATTTGTTTTTAAAATCTTAACTTAAAATTTTTAGAAAATTCAATATAGTTTAAGAAAAATTGCGTCGTCACTACTTATCTAAAATCATAATTTTGTAGAAACGCTAATTATAAAATAGTAGTTTACTAACAAATTACCGAGCTTGCTAGACTTATAAGGTTTACAAATCACAAATAAAATATTATATTACAGTATTCAAACCATAAATGCAAATTGAAAAATAACATCATCCATAATTCTTAAAGTGGAAAATATTAACATAGCGGTGGCACTTCATACCCACACCTTCCAAAGTCCGACCCAACAAAACTTGAAATCCCATCAAGCATCAGGTACTTGCTTACCTTTAGTACCTACAACACGAATGTAAGTCATGAGCCAAGGTTCAACAAGTACAAACATAATTTCACAAAACAGTGCAATATATTCAATACAAATATTCCATCAATCTCATAATCAAACTGTAAATCATGATGTATATGCACATGAATTTCTATAATGCAGACACGTTTCATATTATTATTCTCAGACTTATTCCATATTATGATTACC
>WUAT03271599.1:0-18136 GCA_010015005.3 Ulmus americana | reverse complement strand
TAACTTTTAAAATAATAATTACAAAATAAATATGAGATAAATTAAACACTATGCCTAATTATTAAAATAATAATAACAAAACTATAATAAAATAAAACTTGGATAAATAAAAAAATACATCAAAAATAATAATGTATAAAAAAATAAAGAAATAATATCAAAAATAAATTTATAATTACAATAAAAATAATAAAACAAATATATCAACACTATAAAACACATTAAAAAGAAGAACAATAACTTTTTAAAACAAAAGAAGAAAAAGAACAAGAACAAGAACAACAATAACAATAATAAAGAAGAAAAATAAATAATAACAAATAAAAAAAAACTAAAAAAACAAATTTTCCAAGTATACATGAAAAGAATGAATAATGATAATAATAACAATAATAAAATCTAAATTATGAATAACGATATTAATAATAAAATAACACTAGAATGAATAATTGTTGGGGTCAAAATTCCCACTAGAAAGATGGGCCTTGAAATCAAGCCCATTGGACTACCCTTGCATGGAAATATTCCGTTTGGAACATATTGGTAGGGAGTTCAATTATCAAGCTGAACATAATAGAAGTATTAACTCATAAATAATGAATCATGGCTCGGCTAGAGCCGAATGGACCCGGTCCTAATCTCCATATAGAATATCTTTGAAATTCAAAGAATCATCCCCCGGGATAATCTCAACCACTTTGACTCGCCCAGTGACTGTTCAACCACTTGAGCGGGGATCTCGAGTTGTTTATGAGTTGAGTAGAGCATGACTGGGACATCAACAGGAAGTCCCAAAAAGCCTATAAAAGTGTGCTAAAAGTCCTTCACGAGACACATGATCTCTTAGACTCAAGTTCCTCCCACAAAAAACTGTCAAAATCTTAGTTTTACACCGCCATTAGTCCAATATACTCCAATCATCCATACTTACACCTGTTCATACTTCGATCATCACATTGGTTTCCGTTTTAGACGGAATTACTCACTACTTCTATTAAAATCAGTATAAGAATTCCATTATAGCGATATTTATTTTGCTAATTCATTATTCTGTTTACATTTATATCACGAACTAATTTGGGTGTCGGAGTGACTTTGGCCGGCACCACCCTGGTGTCAAGGTTGTCCTGCTTATTCTTTTTCTTGTTTTTGGTTCGCAGGTTGATGGTGCCCTAATAAATTCAATCATAGATTTAAGCCTCTACAATTTGGCACTCACCGTGTGGCCTCGATGATCAATCTGAGCCAAATCGAATGAGTGGATCAACCTCAAAAATGGCAGAAGTTTTAGAAACATGGAACCATGACTCTCAAATGGAAACCTTGTTGAACTAGATGAGCGAACGACTCTGTCAAGTAGAGTAAGAGAATAACAAAATGCGCACGTAAAACTTGCAATATCAACACCAGATCGAGGCGCATAACAATGAATAAACACTGAGTAGCTTGAGATTTCACATGAATATCCGATCAATACCCTCGCTTGAGATCCCAAATGAAAAAATTACCAATATCCAAGAAAGTGGAGTAGGGCACAATCCTACTAATGATCAAGCCAACCAGATCCAAGAAGAACAAATTGTACCCTTGGCGAACGCACTGCAACCCTCCAAAAATATTGCCAGCTGAACACCATTAGTGTTCCACTCCTTTCGAACATGCATGAGGCTGACTTGCATCACTGGCTCAATGAAATAGAAGACCTGATTCGAAGGATCCCAGGGATCCCTACATTGATCACGAAACATTTTGTTAACTCATATGTAAATTCACCGTTTACTGATAATATAGCCCTAGTGGAGATGCCCCGTAAGTTCAGTTTTCCCAATATGAAGTTATACGATAGGACGTCTGATCCAAACGATCACATCTCACAATATAAACAATGCATGTTTACAACAACCATTACCAAGGATCTAAGAGAAGCGTGCATGTATAAAGGTTTTGGCTCAAGTCTGATCAGACTAGAATTATAGTGGTACACCAATCTCCCTAATAATTCAATCTGTTCGTTTGCCCAATTGACAGACACTTTTTTCAAATAGTTTGCTAGCAGTAGGAAACTCGAATGGGATTCACAACATCTAAACTCCATTAGACAAGGAAATAGAGAATCCTTGAGAGAATACATTGCTCGATTTAGTAAGGAAAAAGTGTCAATTTCTAACCCTAATACTGAAATTTTTATAAATGATTTCAGGAACAGACTACACTTCAGCTTTGATTTGTGTAAGAAACTCACCAAGTTCCCATGCAAAAACTTTGAAGATGTATTGGCCAAAGCTTGGGCTCAGACTAGGTGGGGCGAAGATGAAGAATACAGAATCTCAATGGGGTTTCCAGTCAAACCTGGTCTAGAATCACCTAACTGTCAGAGTACACACGAAAGCAGGACTGTTAAACAACCATGAAGAGCTGTTGAACGAGCATATGAACCTTATTCGACTAGAAACCACTGAACAAAAAACAGGCGAGAGTTTAGGGATTCAAGGAAGTCGTACGAAAGAATTGACCGAAAACAAGAAAGACTGAAATTGCCTAAATACAACTTGAGCATCAAGCTGGCCAAACTTGTCAGAGTACTGAAAGGAATGGAGGAAACGGTTAAATGGCTGCCCAAAATGAAATCTCCACTAGCATTCGGGACATAACGAAATGGTGCAAATTTCATCAAGATCAAGGCCATCAAATGGACGAGTACAACGTTTTTTGCTTAGAAGTCGTTGAACTCCTTAAGCAAGGACACCTTAAAGATCTTCTCTCAGAATGTGGTCGAGTTACAATAGAAACATTCGAATGAAGAAAAAGATAACACTCTACCTGTATCGCCAAGGACAAACATAATAATCAATGTAATTAGTGGTGGCTCTGAGATAAGCAGGGTTTCGTACGTTGCATCAAAAAGGAGTAGTCACCGAGTAGCTAGGATATATCTTCACAAGATTGGTCACCATGACACTAGAGTCCTCTAGATGATAAGTTTCCATTCAGATGAGTCCAACTACCGCAACGATCCACATGACGACTCCTTGGTGATATCTCTTTCAATTGCTAATTGCCTAACCAAGTGGATTCTTGTGGACAACAGGAGTTCTGTGAATGTGCTTTTCTTAAATATGTAAAGGGAATGGGGCTCAAGGAAAGCGACATCACGTGAAGATGCATCTCCTTTGTAGGATTCATCGGCGAATCAAGGAACACAATTGGAGAAACCATTTTGCCAGTTTACGTGGAAGAAGTAAACATGTACACAAAGTTCCCAATCCTCGATAGCCCATCCACATACAATGTCATTCTAGGCCGACTATGAATCCACAAGATGGAAGCCGTATCGTCTACCTACCATCAGATTCTTCGGTTCCCAACCAAATGGGGGATCAAAGAAATATACAAGCAGTAATACTAGTCACGCCAATGCTACCAAAAAACCCTCAAACCAAGGACTTGAGACCAAGAATTATAGCAATTATAGGAGAACTACCCAAAAGAAGTCCGAGCAGAATAACCAAAAATGGAGGAGACAAATGAAGCATCCATCCACCCAGATTTCCCATAACACAAGATCCAAATTGGTGCTTGGCTTGATAACACTTTGTGGGACCAGATTGTATCCTTTTTAAGTATGAACCATGATTTTTTCGCATGGTTGCATGAAGATATGACATGAATTGATCCATAAGTAGCCATACACTGCCTGCAAGTTGATCCAAACCATCCACTGGTCAAGCAAAAAAGAAGAAAATTTCCCCCTAAACGGAACCAAATCATCTATAAAGAAATCCAGAAACTTATCAACATAGGATCCGTACGAGAAGTTCAATATTGTAATGGCTTGCTAATGTAGTGATCGTAGGAAGAAAAATGGGAAGTGGCGCATTTGCATTGATTTCACTGACCTAAATAAAGCATACTCAAATGATTCATTCCCACTGCCACATATAAATATGCTCTTAGACTCGACGGCCAGACACGTACTACTCAACTTCATGGACACATTTTCTAGGTACAATCAAATCTTAATGCATCTAGATGACCAAGAAAAGATGTAATTCACAAGAGAACTGGGATTATTCTACTACAAAGTCATACCTTTAGACTAAAACATGCAGGTGCAACATATCAACACCTCATCAACAAAATGTTCTAGGACTTGCTCGGCAAAACGATGGAAGTCTACATCGATGATATGTTAGTCAAATCGCTCTGTGTGGAAAAATACATCGATCACCTAAGCAATCGTTTGAGGTACTTCGTAAACATAACATGACTTAACCCAACAAAGTGTGTTTTTTCGTGTTGCATCAGGAAAGTTTTTAGGATAGGTTGTTACCAAAAGAGGCATAGAGGTGAATCCTGAACAAATCCGATCGGTGCTCAACATCAACTAGTCAAAATGCAAAAAAGACGTACATAAATTAATTGGGAGGGTTGCCGCCCTAAGCCAATTTATCTCCAGGTCCTCCAAAAGATGCCATAGCTTATTCAACACCCTCAAGAAAAACCCAAATTTCATATGGACGGACAAATGCGAAAAGGCCTTGCAACAATTAAAAATCTACCTCACCTCTCCACCATTACTTTTAAAGCCGCACGATAGAGAAACCCTATATGTTTATCTAGTAGTCTCCAAGCACACTGTAATTGCTATTCTCGTACACGAAGAGGAAGGAAAGCAGTCCCCAGTCTATAATGTCAGTAAATCTCTACTAGACACAGAAACTTGGTACAACCAATTAGAGAAATTAGCCTTGGCACTTGTCACGACCGCTCGAATATTGAGATCTTATTTCTAGAGCCATCCCATCATGGTCTTGACAACTTTCCCACTAAAGAACATTCTACATAAGCCAGAACTTTCTGGATTGCTAACAAAGTGGAAAGTGGAACTCAATGAACACCACATCGACTTCCAATTATGAACGGTAATAAAATCTCAGGTATTAGCTGTTTTCGTTGCAAATTTCTCACCATGTTCTCTCCTACAGGCCGATAAAGAACTTAGGACACTTAGGGAGAATCCAAACAAGGAAGGCGCTTGGACCTTGCACATTGATGGTTCGAGTAATTGTAAAGGTAGTGGACTTGGGCTGGTTATGATATCCCCCAATGAAGACAAAATAGAGCAATCCATCAGATGTGGATTTCGAACGACAAGCAATGAGGCCAAGTACGAATCTTTGATAGCAGGGCTAGGCTTGGCTAAAGAGATGGGAATAAAATGGATAAAAATACTGAGCGAGTACCAGTTAATTGTTAATCAAATGCAAGGCACCTACCAAGCTTACGATCTGAAAATGATCACATACTTTAAAAAGGCCAAAGAGTTGAAGGAAATCGTTTTCGTCTTCTCTTGATGCTTATTCTTTTCTCTCTTTACATCTTCATCGTCTAATGCCCACCCCGATCTGTGGGAATAAAAAAATGAATTTTTTTATTTTTAATTTTTTTCTTTTCTTTTTTACTTTTAGTTTTTTTTTCCTTCTTCATCTTCGTTTACAACCCCCCTAGATAGGACGGACAGATAAGATAGAAAGGGAAAGAAGAAAAAAAGAAAAAGAAACTAAAAGTAAAAATAAAAGAAAAAATGAAAATAATATGACAAACATATCAACACTGCAAAACACATTAATAACGTAAACAATAACTCTTTAAAAAAAGAAGAACAAAAAAAAAAATAATAATAAGTAGGAAAAATGAACAATAATATATTAAAAAACAAAAAAACAAAAAATTCCATAATAAACATAAAAAAATTGAAGAATAAAAATAACATTAGAATGAATAACAATAATAACAAAAGTAAAAACTTAATATCAAAACAATTGAACAATAAATGTAATAAAACTAACATATCAATACCATAAAACACTATAATGAGAACAACAATAACCTTTTTAAAAACAAAAATAACAATAATAATATATCAACAAATTAAGCCCTTAAAAGTAATAGCTAGAAAAAAAATAGACAATAATAATAATATCAATAACTTTAGCACCGAAAAATAAAAAGAATTTAAGAATAACTAAAATTAAAATAATAATTACAAAATAAATAAGAAATAAATAAAACACTAAGCCTAATTATTAATATTATTATAACTCGGTAAAAATAATTAAAATAATAATAAAGATACAATTAATCAAACAATATTATGATCAAGAAAAAAGTAATAAAAATAATTTAAAATCAGGATAAAAATAATACAAAAAACATATCAACTCTACAAAATAAATTAATAATGTAAACAATAATGCTTTAAAACAAAAGAAGAAGAAGAACAAAACAAAAACAATAATAAGTAGGAAAAATGAATAATAATAAATTACAACAACTACAATAACAAAAAATTCCATAATAAACATAAAAAGATTGAATAATAATAACAACATTAGAATGAATAACAACAATAACAAAAGTAAAAACTAAATATCAAAACAATCAAACAATAAAGGTAATAAAACTAACATACCAATACCATAAAACACTATGATGAGAAAAACAATAACCTTTTTGAAAACAAAAATAACAACAATAATATATCAATAGATAAAGCCTTTAATAGTAATAGTTAGGAAAAACCAGACAATAATAATAATATCAATAACTTTAGCACTTAAAAAGAAAATGAATTTAAGACTAATTAATATTAAAATAATTAGTACAAAATAAATATGAAATAAATAAAACACTATGCCTACTTATAAATATAATTATAACTCAGTAAAAATAATTAAAATAATAATAAAGAAACTATTAATCAAACAATATTAGGATGAATAAAAAAGTAAAAAAAAAATTTATAATCACAATAAAGATAATACGAAAAACATATCAACACTACACATTAATAACGTAAACAATAATTCTTTAAAATAAAAGAAGAACAACAACAATACAACAAAAAGAAAAAGAAAAACAGAAACAAAAACAAAAACAAAAACAATAATAAGCAGGAAAAATGAATAATAATATATTAAAACAACTAAAATAACAAAACATTCCATAATAAACATAAAAAGATTGAATAATAATAATAATAACATTTGAATGAATACAATAATAACAAAAGTAAAAAACTTAATATCAAAACAATTAAGAATAAAAATAATAAAATTAACATATCAATGCCATAAAACACTAGAATGAAAAAAACAATAGCCTTTTTGAAAATGACAACAACAATAATAATATATCAATAAATTAAGCGCTTAAAAGTAATAGCTAGGAAAAAATAGACACTAATAATAATATCAATAAGTTTAGCACCATGAAATAAAAAGAATTTAAGAATACTTAACATTAAAATAACAATTAAAAAAAAATGAAATAAATAAAATACTTAGTAAAAATAATTAAAATAATAATAAAGATACTGTTCATCAAACAATATTAGGATGAATAAAAAATTAGCAAAAATAATTTATAATCAGAATAAAAACAATTGACAAACTTATAAACATTAGAACACACATTAATAACGTCAACAATAACTCTTTAAAGCAAAAGTAGGAAAAGATGAACAACAACAACATAACAAAACCAAAAACAATAATAAGTGGGAAAAATAAATAATAATATATTAAAACAACTAAAATAACAAATTTTTTTTCCTAATAAACACAAAAAGATTAAAAAAATAGTAATAACAATAATAACAAAAGTAAAACCTTAATATCAGAAAACTTAAACAATAAAAGTAACAAAACAAACATATTAATACCATAAAACACTATTTTGAGAACAACAATAACTTCTTTGAAAACAACAACAACAACAATAATATATCAATAAATTAAGCTCTTAATAGTAATAACAAGGAAAAAAATAGACAATAAAAATAATATCAATAACTTTAGCACCTAAAACGAAAAAGAATTTAAGACTTATTAACATTAAAATAACTAGTGAAAAATAAATATCAAATAAATAAAATACTATGCCTAATTATTTATTTAATTATAAATTAGTAAAATAGTTAAAATAATAATAAAGATACTGTTAATCAAACAATATTAGGATGAATAAAAAATTAAAAAATAATAATTTATAATCAGAATAAAAATAATACGATAAACATATCAACTCTACAAAATAAATTAATCGCCTAAACAAAAACTCTTTAGAATAAAACAAGAAAAGAAGAAGAACAACAGCACAACAAAAACAATAATAAGCAGGAAAAATGAATAATAATATATTAAAACAACTAAAATAAGAAAAAATTCCATAACAAACATAAAAGATTGAATAATAATAATAATAACAGTAGAATGAATAACAATAATAACGAAAGTAAAAACTTAATATCAAAACAATTAAACATATAATTAATAAAATTAACATATCAATACCATAAAACACTATAATTAGAACAACAATAACCTTTTTGAAAAGAACAACGACGACGATGACGACAACAGTAACAATAATATATTAATAAATTAAGTCCCTAATAGTTATAGTTAGGAAAAGCTAGAAAATAAAAATAATATCAATAACTTTAGTACCAAAAGAGAGAAAGACTTTATGACTAATTACCATTAAAATAATTATTACAAAATAAATAAAACACTAAGCCTAATTATTAATATAATTATAACTCAGAAAAAATAATTAAAATAATAATAAAGATATTGTTAATCAAACAATATTAGAATGAATTAAAAAGTACCAAAAATAATTTATAATCAGAATAAAAACAATAGGCAAACATATAAACACTACAAAACACATTAATAACGTAAAAAATAACTCTTTAAAACAAAAGATGAAAAAGAACAACAACCACAACACAACAAAAAAAAAACAATAATAAATAGAAAAAATGATTAATAATATATTAAAACGATTGAAATAACAAAAAATTACAGAATAAACATTAAAAGATTGAATAATAATAATATTACTAGAATTAATAACAATAATAACAAAAGTGAAAACTTAATATAAAAACAATTGAACAATAATAGTAATAAAACTAACATATCAAAACCATAAGACACTATAATGAGAACAACAATAACCTTCTTGAAAATAACAACAACAATAATAATATATCAATAAATTAAGCCCATAAAAGTAATAGCTAGGAAAAAAATAGACAATATAATAATATCAATAAGTTTAGTACCGTGAAATAAAAAGAATTTAAGAATAATTAACATTAAAATAACAATTAAAAAAAGAAATATGAAATAAATAAAAAACTTAGTAATAATAATTAAAATAATAATAAAGATACTGTTTATCAAACAATATTAGGATGAATAAACAATTAGCAAAAATAATTTATAATCAGAATAAAAACAATTGCGACTTATAAACACTACAAAACATATTAATAACATAAACAATAACTAATTAAAACAAAAGAAGAAAAAGAAGAACAACAACAAAAACAAAACAATAGTAAGTAGGAAAAATGAAAAGTATTATATTAAAAAAACTAAAAGAACAAAAAATTCCATAATAAACCTAAAAAGATTGAATAATAACAATAACGTTAGATTGAATAACAATAATAACAAAAGGAAAAACTAAATATAAAAAATAATTGAACAATAAAGGTAATAAAACTAACATATCAATACCATAAAACACTATAATGAGAACAACAATAACCTTTTTGAAAACAACAATAATATATCAATAAATTAAGCCCTTCAATGTAATAGCTAGGAAAAAATAGACAATAAGAATAATATCAATAACTTTAGCCCTAAAAAATAAAAAGAATTTAAGAATAATTAACATTAAAATAATTATTACAAAATAAATATGTAATAAATAAAAAACTATACCTAATTATGAATATAATTATAACTCAGTAAAAATAATTAAAATAATAATAAAGATACAATTAATCAAACAATATTAGGATGAATAAAAAATTAACAAAAATAACATATAAGCAGAACAAGAATAATACGACAAACATAACAACTCTACAAAATAAATTAATAGCGTAAACAATAACTCTTTAGAACAAAACAAGAAAAAGAAGAAGAAGAAGAAAAAAAAAGTAGGAAAAATGAATAATAATATATTAAAACAAGTAAAATAACAAAAAATTCCATAATAAACATAAAATGATTGAATAATAATAATAATAACATTATAATGAATAACAATAATAACAAAACTAAAAATTTAATATCAAAACAATTAAACAATAAAATTAATAAAACTAACATATCAATACCATAAAAAACTATAATGAGAACAACAATAAGCTTTTTGAAAACAACAACAACAACAATAATAATATAACAATAAATTAAACCCTTAAAAGTAATAGCTAGGCTAAAGTAGGATTTTCAAAACCTTAAACATAAGATTCCTACTTGACTATTCTTTATTTCTAGACCTTAGAAAGACAATGTTCGGAAACCTATTTTCGTAAAACCGAGTTGTTACTAATCTTTCGTAAATATCTACCCTAATGAAAATCTTAGCCATTCTTTCCAAAATCACGCGTAAGGATTCTTTAAGGATAAAACATTTTCATGTTAAAACGTAATTCCCGTAAATACTGATTTTCACCACAAGGAAAAGACAGATAGGGGATTTTAGAAAGCAATTGCTGGCAAATCAAGGTTTACCAGACTAATAGTTTAAAAGCCTCTAGATAGAATAATTACATGTCAAAACGTAAACAAGAAATAGAGAAGTATAAAAATAGTAAAAACATATAAAACAAACCGTGCGCGCAAAAACGTAAAAGAAAAGCATAAATAGAACATCTCGTTAAAATATAAGCGGAAAACTGTGTATAGTCGGGTTGTCCAATCCCTACCTTCCAAAAACTCAACCACACTGTACATCCCTTCAAGCACAGAGACATGCTTGCCTTTGGTACCTACAATACGAATACAAGTAGTGAGCTCAAGCCCAGCAAGTACAAATATATCTCACAAATACAGTGCAATACATTCAATAAGCAGATATAGTATAAAATACAATGCATATTGCCATAAGTCATGAATGTAGATGCTTATTACAAGCAGGCATCTAATTAGTTCAGCTATATATATGTCTAGACTCTTGTGTCGTGTTATCTAGATTCGGGCCCTTTTTGTGTACGTACCTGGCGCGCTGCCATCGGAGGGTGCTGGGGGAGCTACCCGGTTCCAACACCAGTCCTCTGGCCAAAACATTCCACGATTGTTTCGGATCAGGGAACGTCCTCTAACGTAACTTCATAATTGAGGAAAGAATGCCCCGTAACATGGGGTGGTACGACACTCCTAAGTTCATTTTAGCTGTTGTATCTTTATACTAAAACTATTAGTCTCCTTGTTGGCATTAGTCAGATTAAAAATCCTAATGCAATTCATATCACCTAATTGAGACTCTTAGACAGGTATATTTCCCAATGCAAAATTGTCCTCATGAATGCATGACCTAATATTGTATCAAACATGCATGCTATCTGTATGCAATGCAAATATCGTATTATCAGTATATCATGGATAAGATTTCAGACATTCCAGTTCAGCACAGCAACAAGTAATTCAACAGGCAATCACAGAACATAACTAGCAGTTATCAAAGATATTGCACACAAATTTCAGAAAACGTTTGTTCCATGTCGTAGGTGAGATCTGTATTTACTTATTTGCAATGCCCTCATTTGTAAATATACTGATAATGATTTTACCCTATAATTAGGACATAACAACTTATTAAAATCATCTCACAGAATTAAACTCGGAGAATGATCTTGTATGCATGTTATAGATGGCGATAAATCCGCCTCTAAAATAACAGATTCTAGCTCGTTGGAAAAATAGCATTTAAAAGCATTCGTATTGAAAATAATTCTTAAAACATATTTTTCTTGCAACATAGTCAATAAAATTGACATTTAGTTTAAAAACTGATTTCCAAACAGTACTCTTGAAATCTTAAGGAAAATTCCTACAAGTTCAATTAAACCTCTGTTAACTTAATAGGCTATTTCTAGTAGGTTTTTAAGCCAATTCAGGCGAAACAAATTTTATTCGACACCTAAGGCATTAAGGCCTAATCCCTAAAAATCTCAACTTAAGATTTGATCGGCAATTCCTAGAACAAATTTTTCTATTCACTTAATCTATTTCAGGACTTAATAGTTTACAAACCTGTTTTTGATTTAACATAACTTCCTAAATTTTAAATCAATCAGAGTAAAATCAATTGGAGTAGTTCTATAACATATTAAAATTTTCTCTGTAAAAATTTTGGTCCAAAACTTACATTTTTGCTAGGTAAAAAGGATTAAAAATAGAGGGTTAAAATCCTCTAGAAGTTTAAGCTTAGGTTGACTTTAAAAATTCCAAACAACCCATAAAATTTATCTAAAATTATTTATAAATCCTTCTAACAAAATTTTAGATCCCATATTACTTATCTAAAATTTTGCATGTTAGGTTTAATCTCATATTTGCCTATTTAGGAATTAAAAACTTAATTTCATAAAATTAATCTGAAAACAGTTTTCAGTTTGAACACCCTGTATTCACAACTCAATAACTCGAAATCTACTCAGTCATTTAATCTGAATTTTTAGTATTTTATAGTAGACACACAAAGCTTTCCAACAAGCTAAAACAAGCCTAATTCGGAGTTCAAATGACCCCTCAAATGCCATGCACAAAACAGGCTTCTGAAACTGTCTAAATCTGGACAAACACATACAAAAATTATTCTAAACTCAAACAATTTCGGACATGCAAATCCAATATTCAGTTCTGACTTAAAGCTAAAACATGTAGAAATTCATGCCAACTTTTTAAATGAGGAATTTACCAAGGATTGAGGTGAAGCAAAGGCTTACTCCTCTTGGCTCAAGCTTGGATGTTTGGCTGGAATTTCCCCTTGTTTCCTATGAAAATTCCCAGCAAAATTGATTAATGTAAGCTTAAAAAATATGGATTCAAGAAATTTTGAATCAATTACCTAGAAAAATCTAAGATTGAAGTTGGGACTTGGAAAAATTCTTAAAGAACACAGATGAGTTTTGCTTCTGGGTTTGTTTCTAAATGAGTTTTTGGGTTTGTCTGCCAAGAGGAATTGAGTGAAAGAGAGAGAGAGAGAGTTTGGTTGTGATGTTGTCTTCAAAAAATTTCACATCCTAGACAAATCCCACCATTTGGAATTTTGAGTGGGATTTGAGGTGTTGCACATGCAAGGCCCCAATCTCCACTTTTGGACACCTGGGGAGTGCATTCATTCAATAACAACATCTGGCCATACCACTTGTCTTAAAATTGGTTTTTGGACTCCATCCAGTCCGTATAGAATTATGGAATTTGGTTCGGCTCGGCTTAGACCCAACACACAGCCAAAACTGGCCAACTTAGGGGTCTATCAAGTAGGCAACTTTGGAGCCATTTTTCAAAAAATATGTACGGACATTTATGATTTTGCTCAGACATTAGATAGTTTTAATACCATACTTCACAGTGGTGAGCGGAAATTTTGTAAAAAATTCCATTAAGACCATTTTTGGGTTGAGCCAACATGGGCTCTCAGCAGGCATGTTCGGCCCGGGTTGCTCGGCCAGTGGGCGGCCGTACAGGCACGTTGGCTCAGACGAGATGCGGTGCACGCTGCATGTGGGCTGTGTGCGAGGGCCTGGTGCGCGCTGTGTGCGGGCTATGTGCAGGATGCGCGCAGGATAGTGCGGGACGTGCGGCAGGGCTGGGCCGTGCGGGGCCTGGCCGTCCGTACGGTTCTTTTTTTTTTAAATTAAAAACTAATTCAAAATAATACTTTTGTAATTATTTTTATAAATCATAAAACTTTAATTAATTTAATTTATAATTAAATTAAATAAATTAAAATCATTTCAAAACTTTATTTTTAAAATTCTTACTTTCATAATTCGTTCTATAATTCAAATATTAATTTCATAATTGCATAATTCACATAATCACATGTTTTGCATAATAACATAATTCGATACTTAATTACGCAACATATCATATAATTTCATAACAGTCGTATCATAACTTAAATTCATTTCTTGCATACTTGAAACCAATTTAAGCTTCTTGTTCACTGTTAGAATTTCATACATCATAAAACCATGAATTTAACGTAATCACGGTTCATTAAGAGAATACATGTTTGGGGTTTCACACAATAATAATAATAAACAAACATGTCTATACTAGAAAACACATTAACAACGTAAATAATAACTCATTAATCGAAAAGAAGTAAAATAACAACACAACAAAAATATACAAAAAAATAAATTGGAAAAGTGAATAATAATATACTAAAACCACAAAAATAACTTCCTAATAAACACAAAAAATTGAACAATATTAATAATATAAGAATGAATAAAGAGAATAAAATAAAGTAAAAACTTAATATCAAAACAATTGAACAATAAAGGTAATAAAATATACAAATCAATCACAACAAAACATAACAATGAGAACAAAAATAACCATTTTAAAAACAACAACAATAATTTATAATCACAATAAAAATAATAGACAAACATATCTACACTAGAAAACATATTAACAACGTAAACAATAATTCATTAATCGAAAAGAAGTACAATAAGAACACAACAAAAAGAAAGAAAGAAATAAATCAAAAAAATGAATAATAATATACTAAAAGCACTAAAATAAAAAAAAACTTCCTAATATACGCAAAACATTGAACAATATTTATAATATAAGAATGAATAAAAAAAATAAAGTGAAAACTTAATATCAAAACAATTGAACAATAAATGAAAAAAAACAGACTTATCAATAACAATAAAACACAATAATAAGAACAATAATAACCATTTTAAAAACAACTACAATAACTCATAATCACAAAAAAAATAATACAACAAACTTATCTACACTGCAAAAGACATTAATAACGTAAACAATAACTCATTAATTGAAAAGAAGTACAAAAACAACACAACCAAAAATAACAAATAAATAAACAGGAAAAATGAATAATAATATACTAAAACCACTAAAATAACAAAAATAACTTCCTAATAAACACAAAAAGATTGAACAATATTAATAATATAAGAATGAATAAAAATAATAAAATAAAGTAAAAACTTAATATCAAAACAATTGAACAGTAAAGGTAATAAAACAAACAAATCAATC
This sequence comes from Ulmus americana, assembly GCA_010015005.3. Lineage (NCBI taxonomy): Eukaryota > Viridiplantae > Streptophyta > Magnoliopsida > Rosales > Ulmaceae > Ulmus > Ulmus americana. Next base: position 3,005 of record WUAT03271599.1, on the reverse strand, counting down.
ACAACAAAACATAACAATGAGAACAAAAATAACCATTTTAAAAAGAACAACAATAATTTATAACCACAATAAAAATAATAAACAAACTTCTCTACACTATAAAACATACTAACAACGTAAACAATAACTCATTAATCGAAAAGAAGTACAATAACAACATAACAAAAATAAATAAATAATAAATCCGAAAATGAATAATAATATACTAAAACCACTAAAATAACAAAAAAAACTTCCAAATATACGCAAAAACATTGAACAATATTAATAATATAAGAATGAATAAAAAAATAAAGTAAAAACTTAATATCAAAACAATTGAATAGTAAACGAAATAAAACATACTTATTAATAACAATAAAACACATTAATGAGAACAAAAATAACCATTTTAAAAACAACAACAATAATTTATAATCACAATAATAATAATAAACAAACATATATGTACTAGAAAACACATTAACGACGTAAATAATAACTCATTAATCGAAAAGAAGTAAAATAACAACACAACAAAAAGAAATAAAGAAATAAATAGGAAAAGTGAATAATAATATACTAAAACCCAAAAATAACTTCCTAATAAACACAAAAAGATTGAACAGTATTAATAATATAAGAATGAATAAAAAGAATAAAATAAAGTAAAAACTTAATATCAAAACAATTGAACAATAAAGGTAATAAAACATACAAATCAATCACAACAAAACATAACAATGAGAACAAAAATAATCATTTTAAAAACAACAACGATAATTTATAATCACAATATGAATAATAAACAAACATGTCAAAACTAGAAAACACATTAACAACGTAAACAATAACTCGTTAATCGAAAAAAGTACAATAAGAACACAACAAAAAGAAATAAATAAATAAATCAGAAAAATGAATAATAATATACTAAATGCACTAAAATAAAAAATCAACTTCCTAATATACGCAAAAACATTGAACAATATTATTAAAATAAGAATGAATAAAAAAAAAGTAAAAACTTAATATCAAAACAATTGAACAATAAACGAAAAAAACATACTTCTCAATAACAATAAAACACAATAATGAGAACAATAATAAACATTTTAAAAACAACTACAATAACTCATAATCACAAAAAAAAAAATACGACAAAGTTATCTACACTGCAAAAGACATTAATAATGTAAACAATAACTCATTAATCGAAAAGAAGTATAAAAACAAGACAACCAAAAATAACAAATAAATAAACAGGAAAAATTAATAATAATATACTAAAACCACCAAAATAACAAAAATAACTTCCTAATAAACACAAAAATATTGATTAATATTAATAGTACAAGAATGAATAAAAATAATAAAATAAAGTAAAAACTTAATATCAAAACAATTAAACAATAAAGGTAATAAAACATACAAATCAATCACAACAAAACATGACAATGAGAACAAAAATAACCATTTTAAAAACAACAACAATAGTTTATAATCACAATAAAAATAATAAACAAACTTCTCTACACTACAAAACACATTAAGAATGTAAACAATAACTCATTAATCGAAAACAAGTACAATAACAACATAACAAAAATATATAAATAATAAATCGGAAAATTGAATAATAATAAACTAAAACCACTAAAATAACAAAAACAACTTCCTAATATACGCAATAACATTGAACAATATTAATTATATAAGAATGAAAAAAAAAGTACAAACTTAATATCAAAATAATTGAACAGAAAAACAAAATATAACATACTTATTAGTAACAATAAAACACAAAAATGAGAACAACAATAACCATTTTAAAAACAACTACAATAACTCATAATCACAAAAAAAAATAAAAATTACAACAAATTTATCTACACTACAAAAGATATTAATAACATAAACAATAACTCATTAATCGAAAAGATGCACAAAAACAACAGAACCAAAAATAACAAATAAATAAACAGGAAAAATGAATAATAATATACTTAAACCACTAAAATAACAAAAATAACTTCCTATTAAACGCAAAAAGATTGAACAATAATAATATTATAAGAATGAATAATAAGAATAAAATAAAGTAAAAACTTAATATCAAAACAATTGAACAATACAGGTAACAAAACATACATATCAATAACAATTGGAACAAAAATAACCATTTTAAAAACAACAACAATAGTTTATAATCACAATAAAAATAATAACAAACATATCTACACAAGAAAACACATTAACCACGTAAACAATAACTCATTAATCGAAAAGAAGTACAATAACAACACAACAAAAATAAATAAATTGGAAAAATGAATTATAATATTAAAACAATCGACCAACAAAGGTAACAAACTAACATGTCAAAAACATAGAACACAATAATTAGAAAAAAAAAACCATTTAAAAAAATATACACAATAATTTATAATCACAGCAAAAATAAGGCAACAAGCATAACAAAACTAGAAAACACGTTAAAAATGTAAACAATAACTCATTAAAAAAAAAGAAAAAAAAACAAGTCCAACGTCAACACAACAAAAACAAAAACAAAAATAAATAGGAAAAATGAATAATAATATATCAAAATATGTTAAATAAACAAAACTATTCTCTAATAAACACAAAAAAGATTGAAAAATAATTAAACATAAGAATAAAAAGTAAAATCTTAATATTAAAACAATCGACCAACAAAGGTAAAAACCTAACATATCAAAAACATAAAACACAATAATTAGAAGAAAAAAACCATTTAAAAAAATATAAACAATAATTTATAATCACAACAAAAATTAGGCAACAAACATAACAAAACTATAAAACACGTTAATAATAAGCCATTAAACCAAAAGAAAAAAAAACAAGTCCAACATCAACACAACATAAACAAAAACAAAAATAAATAGGAAAAATGAATAATAATAAATCAAAATAAGTTAAATAACAAAAACTATTCTCTAATAAACACAAAAAGATTGAAAAATAATAAAAACATAAGAATA
>WUAT03271488.1:0-11037 GCA_010015005.3 Ulmus americana | reverse complement strand
ATCCAGCCTATATGACTTACTATGCCTTGGCCGACCAGTCCTTTTCTTAACCTCTCCGGCGGCACCTATCAGAACAGACCGTGTTCCTTCTCGGATACCCGACACCATATGGGTGGAGAGTCACGCTTCAGGTTGGGTCACGAGCGAGAGTTCCCATGGGTGCTACGCCCGCTCACGGATCAACCTATTCTGATACCCCTTATTTACTAATTTACTTTTCTCTACGTGTTAACTAGTTTTCCCGAAACCTTGTCTATCACCAAACAGAAACTAACGTAGTTCTTCCGTAACACAATCACAATTTGAACATAAACAACAATATCATAGAATGTGCATAGCACAATCACTATATCAATTCTAAGCTAGATCACAGTTTACTCAGAGAATCAGCTTTCAAACACAATAGTAAACTTAAGAAAACATAAACTCTCCAGTTCAGAGTTTATTTAGTACAGTCCATTTTCCAAATAACTACTCAATTTACTAAAACACACTTTTGTTCATCATTAGACAACATAACTTAATCATAATCGCCGGAAATCTAATATTCAAAATAAATCATAGAATTAGCTCCAGAAACACAATTCATCATCAAGCTTTGCAAACTAAACCCAGATCAATCAGGATTTTAATAGAAAACCCCAAAATACTACTTAATCAAAAAAATCATCATATTCAGTTTGCAATTAGGGTTTAGAACAAGATTACCCAACATATAGGAATTACCCACGGAAAAGTGGATCACCCAGTGACCGAAATCCGGCCACAGCATCGTCGCCATGACGGATTGGGCATGAACATCCCGAGATCAACACCCATGGCAAAACCAAGGAAAAAGGGGGCAATCGGTCAAACTCCGAGCAGCCAAGGCAAGATCGGAGCACAGATCTACAACCGGGGAAGAGGAACGGCCGGCATCTCCTCTTCATGGTCATCAGAGTGACGAATTGGACAGCGGAGTGACCCCTTTGCGGGTCTCCAAGCCGTCGCGCGCAAGGAAGAAACCACCACCCGCAGGGCCATCACACGTGGAGTGTCCCCCTGGCGAGTAGAGGTAGACGATGCGGAGCGCCGGTGGTCGCAGATTGCGGCGTAGGGCAGCGATGGGGGATCTAGTCCACGGGCACACAAAACCAAAGGGGGGGGGTTCCTCTTCCCCTTTCTTTCTTTTCCTATTTTCTTTTTTAAAATTAATAATAATAATAATAATATTACCCTTAAATTTAAATCCCAATAATCAAAATAATTCCCTTTTGAAATTTCAATAATTATTGTCAATTAATTTATTAATTAATGGCGATATAACATGCTTTAAAGTCCTAATTTTTCTTGAGGTATCACAGCAACGCCGGCCCAAGTGGCTCCAGCCACCTCACCGCATTCCGAGACCACTACCGGTCTTGTCTCTTCGTCCCGATCACGATGATATTTATCTCCCTCATCGGAACTTCCCGGAACAAGACTCCACATCTCACTCACTCTCTCTACTTTTTCTCTCTAAACCATTTTCATTTTCAGTTTAAAAACTCGAATTTAAACAACCTAAAAACATTAAGAGATTAATCTTGCTTACCAATGAGCTCCGTTGCGCTTCGATCACACAAAGAAAACCTCGTTTTCGGCTTGATTTTGGCTCAAAACTCTCGGCCACCTCTTTCCTCTCCGTTGAGTTTCTCTGTTTTTATTCTTCTTCTTTGTTTCAGAATTCCTTATTTCAATCGCAATAAAACCCTTATCTTGAATGCTCTAATACATTACTTATGCGGCTAATTTAAAATGCAACAGTGATCGGTATGGTCGAGAAAAGAAATCAATCATCACCACCCTATACTCTCTGTTTTATCAAGCTATTATGCATATAGCTTCTCCTTCCTTTTTTTTTTTTTTTTTTAATTGTGTGCTGAACACACATTATACACACACATACAATTTATGAAATGGGCCGGGCCTCATTTCATTTTTTTAAAATCAAATTTGGGCTTTAAGGCCCATTAACAAAGAACACTTCATTTTTTTTTTTAGTTATTTTAATTATTATTATTATTTTAAAAAAATAATAATACCAATAATACTAATATCGTAATATTAGTACCACAAAATACTATTTTTTTTTACTACTCGAAATTTGAGAAATTAACGTCAAGTATTACATTTTTCGTAATTAAGCAATTCCTCAAATACGTAATTTCTCCAATTTCGATTTGACATTATTATTATTGCCAAAAATGATATTTGACAATAATAATCAACTATCGGAAATTTCGATCATCAATATTAGTATATAATGATACGAAATTTAATTAATATTTCTATAAATTTTTAGAACATAAAATTTCGCATTAATTACTATTAGTTAATTAATTTACAATTAATTACAATAACACAGGATTAGAGGACTCTAATTTTTTCGGGGTTTACAATGACCTACCTCTCCAACCCCCCCATGCTATGACCCACATTAGCTGACGTACCCACCCCATCAACCTTACTGAAATCACAACCTATTTTCCCCAAAATCCAAATTGCAACCCACCCCATTAACCTTATTGAAATCACAACCCATTTTCCCCAAAATTCAAATTGCAACTGCCGTGACCCACCTCGTTGAGACCCACCCTGCCGAAACACACTCCACTGAGACCTACACCACCGAAACCCACACTGCTGAGACACGCTCAATCACCCTCAGTCGGCAAGAAGATGATTATTTTGGATTTGTGTTCGAATCTGTTATAGGGTTGGATTGAGCTTGCGGAAGATGATTGATGATGGGATTGGGGTTGGAGTTGGGATTGAGGTTGAAAGTGGAAGAATAGAGCTGGAAGAATTGGGGTTGGAAGATTCGAAGATTTTCTCAGAGAATTTCTTTGGTTTTCTAGGAAATTGGTGATTTTTATTGATTTTATTTGTTTCTCGAATTTGGGGTTGGTTTAGTTTTCTGAGTATGATGTGTTTTGCTATATGAAAATTTGCCATCTAGAGTTTTTTTTTCTTCAGGTGAATGGTTGTCGGCGTGGCTATGGGGTGGTGGTTATTTTGATTTGGATTTGGGTTTTCCAAATTTGGATGGTGTTATTTTAATTTTGTGTTTTCTGATTTGTTCCGGTTTCTGGAATCATTTTCTTCTCCAAATTTGCAGTTTTTGGATTTGTTGTTGTGGAATTTTGTTTCTTGCTTTTGGATTCATGGAAATTGTTGTTGTGGGATTTTGATGCTAAGAATTGAAAGAAAGGGGAAACTTGTGTGGTGGAGTTTATTCTGTCCACAAAATAGTATCAAAAATGAATTTGTGGCTTGTTGCAGCTACTGCTTGTTAAAATTTTCCAGTTTTTTGGGTATGGTATGGGTAATGGGATAGTTGGATAAGTGAATATTTTTTTCTTTTCAGGTGAATGGTTGTCGACATAGGTGGTGGTGTAGGAGTTGATTAGAGGTTGACCGTCATCAGTGGGATAGTGGAGAGAATCATCAATGTGAAACCCTGAAAGTCCATGTCCTTAGATTAACATCTTAATCTTAATTTAGTGCGTAATCAGGTAAATTTACACAGTAATTTTGTGCATGTATTTTATGTTCTGTATTCGTAAAAAGTTTATCAAGTAAATTACAAATATTATTGTCATAATTATTGATATTCTTTGTAAGTTAATGCTAATAAGTAAACGATTTTTAGGATAAAGATTACGCATTAAGTAAGTCAGAAATTATAAAAGGGCATTAAAAGGCTTGAAATACATTTATTAGGCTTAAATTGTAAATAATTGAAATAGTAGCCTAAATTAAATTGTCAAGGCAATTATAGGGAATAAATGAGAAATTATGGCAAAATAATATAGTTAGAGGCTTCAGAAATTAAATAAAGTTAATAATGTTAGCATTTGAAAGAATAGAAACGAAGTTGGAATTTTCCTAAGTGTTGAAATAAAAAGGAAATTAAATGAGGAATTTATTGGAAATAAATGCCAATACCAAATAAATTAGAAGAATAAATTTAATTGGAAACTTATTAGAAATGAATTCAAGAAATTGAAGGATTGAAGTTGGATTTAATTGAAGAAAAAATGGGAGTAAAATTAGAAGAAATTAAATTGAAGTTAAAAATAAAAATAAAAAGAGAGAGAGAGAAAGAGAAGGGGCCTTCCGGCAAGACCAGGTGGCCAAGCCATCTGACCAATGATGCCTAGCCAAGCCACAAGGCCCCTTTAGTCAGGCGCACATGCACCAAACTGGGTGCCATCTGGACCAAGATTAAGTTGAGGCCTTCCGGGCCAGGAGCTAGGTCCCGCACCGTTCCGGAGAGACTTTCCCAGACTACTCGCAGGGTGTGCGGGATGAGGTAGGAAGCCTCTCAGCTAGACGCAAGCCTTCCGGACCACGCAGGGCCTTCCAGCCATTTACCATACACCTCGCAAGCCTTAGAGACCACACGTGCAGGAACGAGCTCGCGACTCGACAGCCTTTTGCATCTTACGCGAGCCTCGCGGCACGCGCCTCAATAGGAAGCAAAGCCTCCCCGTACACGTTGGTTTGGCAGTTTACGCATGAACAAAAGGCCTTTCTAGCCAGCCCCGCGTCACAAGTAAGCTTGTCTCTAGATGAGCAATACGCACAAGCATCTCGACCATGAGTAGACTCCCTTCGGCAGCTTGTAGGAAGTCCTTTCAGGAAGGAGCTGGGCAGCATGCACTAATAAGCGCAGGAAATCCCCAAGTGCACGACACCTCAGGTTACCTTCCAAACATCCTACCCAACAACCTAGCACGAGCTCTCACTGGACAGCCTTCCGGCGACCTGCCATCTTCATTTGACAAAATTGGCCTTCCAGCCAACATGAGGAACAAATGTTTCCTTCTGGCCTGGCCTTATGGCCCCATCTTCTCATTACACACCTATCACCTTTCATCCAAACAAGTGGGAATACTACCCCTTTCTTCTCCCAACCGACTTTGGAAACTTGTGGAACCAAGTAGTGGATTCCAAGTGTCATTTTCTCAAGCACCAACCGACTCCATCAACCAATGCATGTTGAGATTAATTTAATTAATCTAGTTTAAGGTCCTTCTAAATAGGCCAAGATGAAGATAGATTGAGCTGTTTCTCAAACAATCTCTCAATACATCCTCATCTCTTCATTTTGCCAACCAAGAACATTATCTCTTTTCTTACCTCTTGAACTGACTCCACCAAGCTTTGGGAATCATTCAAAGGATTAAATTAAGGTAAGAAAAATCATGTTAAATCCATGCAAAATTATAAGATTTTGTTTAGAAATCTAACAATTTTCTTATGCATTCAAGAAGATTTCTCCATTTTCTCCTACCACTCGAGAAAAACACATTCAGGGACGTATGTATTCTTAGCTTTCTCACTCCAAATTCACCAAAGATCTTGAATCATTTTTAATGTAACAAATTATCAAAATCTTCCTTGCTGTTTATTATGAATCTGATGATGAAAACCTAATGTTCTTGTAATGAACATACAAGGATCATCTCAAAATCTAGCAAATAAGGAGAATTTGTATAGATTACTTCAAGCCTTCTTCGGATCAAATTCAATAGGTAATTCCCCTGATCTAATGTCATTAGAATCCTCACCAACTGTGTTATTTGATGTCTGATGAAATATATTTGTATTTTGCATGCAAAAATGTTCATTTGGAAATTGAATTTCCAACATGCAAACCCAGTTTTCGACAGTTCCAGTAACCCGGTTTGCATGGATGTTTTCAAGGGGTTTTACAACTTAGATTAATGCATATGATAGTTTGTTTGAAATCCCTATGTGTCTAATTTATCATGTTAAAATTTGAGAGCAAATGATCGAAGGAATTGTGAGTTATAGGGCTTTAAAGGCCGGTTGTTCATCAGGAACCCTATTCAGCCTTGTTTAGAAAAATTAAGTTTTGATGTGTTTAAATACATAAATTTGAGGCCTTTCTTTTCATGAAAAGTCTTAGAAACCTTTAAAGGTAGTATTTTGAGGGTAATTTTAGAGGGTTGTTTATAAGTTAAAATGGACCTTTAAAAATTAGTTGTAATTGGAATATTTTGTAGGATTTAGCCCCTGTTCCAGCCATGTTCCTCTTGAGTCCAAATGATTTTTAATTTGGTATTTTTACAGATTAAACTTAAGTTTGTTAATGATATTTTTCAAGTTGTCTGACCCTATTTGGTTTTAAAACGAGTGTGTTATGTTGATTTCAAAATAGAGCTGTAATCTGTCCAAACCCAAGTCCTCTACCTAAAGGAGATTTTTTTTGGTTTTTCAAGTTAGAGGTTGAGTTTTTAAGCCAAATTCTAAGGGATTAAACCTTAGGAAACGTTTAAAATTAGTCTCACCCTTTTTGAGTCCAAATTTAGGGCATTATGCCCAAATTATCCAGCAAGGGTCCAATAGAGTTTAAAAGGCAATGTAGGATGTTTAAACAAGTTTTGAGTTTAAATGATTTTAACCAAATTCTAAGTCCTAAGTTGGTTAGGTTTTGGTTCTCAAAGTTTTAAGGTTATATTTTAGGACCTAAAGTATTCCTTAAGGATTAAGTCTTTCCAAGCCCTAAAGTGTCCAAGTGTAATTCCAAAAAGCTAGAAATATGTATTTATAGGAGATTATTTATCTCAAACAAGTTGTGCAAGCAAAATCTTTACCGACTTATTATTTAGTAATAGGATTTTAATAAGTGATTGTGATATAAGTATAGGATTGAAATCCTTGAGGATTCTCTTGCAGGGAGCATTACAAATAGGTAAGTACAGATCTCACCTACAACATGGAACAAAACATGTTTTTGGAAAATCAATGTGTGCAATATGTTTAATGTGTACTTACTGTAATGCTCTGTGATTAAATGTTGTATTGATAATTGTAGTGTTGTACTGTGAATTTTGTTTGACTAAACTGTAATGTTATAATGTTTATTTAGTACATGCACTATATAATGTTTTCACGCACTTTGAATATGCCAATATACATGCATCATTGTTAGACATCTCCTGAAGGAGTCTCATATAAGTCTAAATATAAGAATTGCATAATTGGCAAACCCTGATAATTGAAATATGAGGTATTACAAGGACTAGATGGTCAAAAGAGATAAGTTTAGACATACTGGATGGTCTAGGTTAATAATGAAAGGGACTTGATGTTTCAACCAGTAAAGATAACCAAGTGTCGTACCCACACTTTTCATTGCTTGACGGAAACTATGGTCTTAGATTAGACTAATACCTCCTTACTTGATGGTAATCAAATGTGATGGGTACTGAACTTATGTTGGTTCTGGTTAGCTTTCCCAATAGACTCCGGTACATGCGCACCAGGTGGGCACACTATGGGCTTAAACTAATAATAATGAACTAAGATATTAGATAAAACCTGTGATTTAAGGTCATCTAAATTGAATACAAGATTGCATAATAGATTTCATGATGCATCCATTTGATATTATGTCTGTATACTAATTGCAATCATAATTTGACTACCTGAATATTATATTATGTCCATATTAAATATATTGCATTGTTTTGTGAGGCTATATATGTACTTGCTCGGCTTCGACTCATGATTTACATTCATGTTATAGGTACAACTGTAAGTACGTATTGTACTTCTGATGAGATGTCGGGATTGTCACGTAAACTATTCCGTATAATTATGCCTAGTTTTATAATATATGCCTCTTCTTACAAGTTAAGGCTTTTAGTTTAAGTTTCTTAAAAGCTTTGAAATTCATTTCTCAAGCCCTTATGTTTTGTAACTATTATTCTTGTAGGTAGTTTTTATCCGGTGTTTTTATGTTTAATAATTTGCTCTATTATAGCAAGTAATGTTTCCGCAAATATGCTTTGAAATCACTCGTTCCTTAAAATGATTTTGAACAGGATTATTAGTAATGTCAAGAGTTTCTTTCTAAAAGATAGAGTGGAACTCTGTTTTCAAATTGTAACCTCAACTCTTTTTCAAATTAGATGTGCTTAGGTTTTGTCCAAGCAGTTTTAAGTCAAGAAGAATTTACATTTAAAAAAAAAATTACTCTAATTTTTTGGTAACCTAAACCGAGTTTTGAACGTTTAAAGTGTCTCTAAGTTCTGGGGCGTTACAATCAAAGTAGGAGGGGGAAGGGGAATGGGAAGGGAAGAGAAGAGAAAAAGAGTTTTTTATTTTTATTTTTATTGTTTTTGTTTTTTGTGATTATTATTAGTAAATTTTTTTTATTATTTTAAATATTAATGAATTTGTTTTTAAGGGTAGTTTAGGTATTTAAAAAAAATCGGTGACTTATGCTGACCAGGGTACAGCACTGTCTCAAAAACAATCTTCGGGGTACTCTATTGTCGTTTCTCATACATGGGGATACCTTTTGTCGTTAATGTAAAATAAAGGGTATCCTAGTGTCATTATCCTTATTTTTAATTGGTATATTTACAATTTGGTACCATTTGGTTTGCGTTAATTGTAAAAAGTACCCCCATTTTCCACTAATCACATACGATACCTTATAGTTTTTGTTTACAACAATTTGATATCCTAGGGCATATGAAATGTCCAAAATACCCTTCTAAAAATTTATATACTTATTTTAATTTTAAAATATCTAACCTAAAATTAATTAAAACCTTAAAAATATTAATATACTAACACTCTTCTTCCATTAGAGACATGAGATAGTAATATAATATGTAAAAAGAAATCTAAACACATTATTTATTTTGTCTATTATAGGGTATTTTAGGAATTTTTAGAAAAATTTTGTTGACTTTCGTTAACCAATATACCAAATTATTATAAACAAAAACCATAAGGTATCCCTATATGATTCGTACAAAATAAAAGTATTTTTTACAATTAACGCAAACTACAAGGTACCAAAATGTAAATATCTCATTTAATTATAACTAAAACTTTCTTAATTTCATTACTTTGTATATTATTGGTCTCATTCATCGGTACCTAGGTGTAACTAAGTCAATCGTTAGGGTAACAAGATGTTAGTTTTCATCTAGTTGCAATATGGTCTTGACTCTTTTAAAATTACAAATCTAGTCGTCAATTTTTTATTTTCGTTACAATCTTGATCATTTCTGTCAATGGACCAAACGTCTATCAGTTGAAGACACATGGCATTTTCTTGTCACAACTCGTGTCCCGTGAGTCCCAATGAGTTTTAAGCATGGTTATAATTTAAAAAAATAAAAAATAAAAGTAAAATAATTTTTTTTCTTTTTATCTCTCTTATTTCTTCTTCTTCCACTCTTCTTCTCTCTACAAATCAGGATTGAACCAGACATTAAATCAAATGAAGATCTAGTGCTCTTAAGTTTTATGAAAACTGTAAGAATTCCTTGGTTGGTAACAGAATTGTAAGGTGATTGGGAATGTATCGAAGATTTGAAGAAGAAATTTTTAAAACTTATACAATGAGTTTCACGGCTGGAAATTTTGGTGGTTTTCTACTGGTGAGTTTCAAACTTGGGATTTTATTTTATTTTTCTTTGTCCTGATTCGCGTTTGGGTAATGAACTCTCCATCTCAAGTATTTCTTTTTGCTTCTATTTCGGTGAAAGAGTTGTACATTTGGAGAGTTGAACGAACTGTTATTAGATTGTGCACATAAGGTTATTGGTTTCTTTTTTGTATTTTTATAGTTTTCAACAATTATGCTTCAAAATTTTCACTAAACAGTTGTTTGCTACTCATATATCTTTGAAGCATGTTATGAGATTCATTAATAAGCTTGACATGGGCTGGTGAGTATACGATGTAATATTATGATCGTTTAATGCATTATATGTCACAACAATTAAGATCTTAACAGTGATGCTCTAAATCTGGACAAACACAAGTAATTAAATATGATTCTCACTTGAGTTCTAGTAGCCATATTTCAAGATTTCGTTTACTAGCTTACAGTCCATGTAGTGATTGTATAATTAAATTTATATTTGAAAGACATTGGATATGGAAATAATTTAAATAATGCTCAATTTTCTCAAAACAAACGAACACTTTTAGACAAATTAATGATCTTTTGAGAGTTTTCATTATTTCTAAAGCCAGACCCCATTTTATTTTGTGAAGGAAAAGGGGATTAAGCTTTTCCAAGGATTACAAAGTCATTAATCTTTTCACCAATTTGTCTAAGAAAATGCTAATTCCCAAGGTTCGTACCTTCTTTCAGCATTTGTTTTAATGATTAGCTTAAGCCTACACCTAGGCAATTAGTTAAACAATAGTAAAACACATAGGCCATCTGTATCCTCATGTGTGCATATATATATATAGTTATAGTTATAAACATATATCGAATTTCTTATTTGTAAAGAAAATAGTGGATGATTTTTTATTTTTTTTTTGGTGTTTCATAGCTCATACTTAGGGATTGCAATTTTTCCCGTGGGCCCGGGGGCCCTCGAGGACCCACCTCTAATGATCCGGGGATGAGGGATAAAATTTAGAGAATGGACTAGGGATGATAGTGAAAAAAATTCTCCTGCCGAGGTCAAGGACGGTAGTGGAAAAAAATTCCCGTTCCCAAGCCCGAATAAATATATTTAATTTTTATAAAATTATATATATGTATTTTTCATTTCAGTTTTTATAAGTATATTGGGTAAGAGTAACCCAAACCCAATACATTAACCAAAGAACTCGGCGGCCCACTTTAGATTTTTAAAAAATGTTTAAAATAAATAAATAAATCAATTAATTATTCATCTATCCCTTCCATTACCGTTACCTTGCCTTATTCCCTAATCCCTAACCCTACCCAACAGCACCCACGCTGCGGACACACACGAATCGCGACTGCCCCCCATCGCGCGCGACGCAAATCGCGACCGAGAAGCCCTAGCCCTGCCCCTTCCCGGCCTCCCCCAGTCCCCCTCTTCTTCTGTTCCGATTAGCAGCAGCACAGATTGCCGCCCCTCTTCTTCTCCGAGCTATGTTAGAACTTAATTTTGTAACAAAAGCTTATTATAAGTACTTTGTTTGATTGTTTATAACTTATTGCTACAATTTTTCTGATTTTATTTAATTTTC
>WUAT03271378.1:0-11037 GCA_010015005.3 Ulmus americana | reverse complement strand
ACGCGATATAGAAATAAGTTAGTAACTCGTTTCTAAATGAAACAAAAGTATGAAAATTCAAGAAAATGACGGTTTAAATTGAATTAATATTTTATCAATTTTGAGAGCGTTACATCGAATGCCTTGAGAGTTAGGAATTTTGCGGGTTACTATCTTAGGTAGAGTTATTTTAGTAAGCTTTATATTTTGAAATACACCCTAATTTTGAGAGTGTATTTAACAGGACCGTCATGGAACTTTTATAAACCGAAAGGCTAAACAGAAATTGCTATGCAAACCTGTAAGTACAGACTTCACTATAACACGAATGAAAATTGATTTTAAATGCGTTGTACAATATGTTGAATATATGAATTCCTGTATTACTGTGTTGGATGCTATTTTGTGATAAGTGTTGTTGTATTACATGGTTGTATTATTTGCTTATGTGAAGTGCTGTACTAAATGTAGTGATAAGACGTGTTGTGTATTGTGATGATAATAATAATATGTGCAACATGATTTTACGATAGCATAAGTGATTTTGTAAACATATATGCATGTCATGTAATTGACTTTTGGGAATAAGTTATGCATAGTAAAATATGTTGCATCAGAGCTGTTTAATCAATAAAACTAAAAAGTATGATGAGTTGGTAAGAAGGATAAAATTTTACGAGATAACTTATAAATTAAATTATTGTGTCGTATCTACATTTATTAGAGTGATTGGAGGCATTCTATCAGTATCTAAAGATACTGTTTATAACGCCACTCATGTTGTAGCAGGGTGGATATATTTGCATATTAATACCCTACTCATGTTGTAGCAGGGTGGAGATATTTGTAAATTAATACCCCACTCGTGTTGTAGCAGAGTGGAGATATTTGCATTCTAGTACCCCACTCATGTTGTAGCAGGGTGGATATATTTGCATACTCTATGGTTATGCGTTTGGTACGCCACATGGCCCAAAAACTTAAGAAAATATGAGTAATCATAATATGGAATAAGTTCAAGAATAATAACATGAAACGTGTCTGCATTACAGAAATTCATGTGCATATACTTCATGGTTTATAATATGGTTATGAGATTGATTGAATATCTGTATTGAATATATTGCACTGTTTTGTGAAATTATGTTTGTACTTGCTGAGCATCGGCTCATGACTTACATTCGTGTTGTAGGTACTAAAGGTAACCAAGTACCTGATGCTTGATGAGATGTCAGGTTTTGCTGGGCTAGGATTTGGAAGGTGTGGGTATGGAGTGCCACCGCTATGCTATTATTTTTCGCTTTAAGAATTATGGATAATGCTATTTTAAATTCGCATTTATGGTTTGAAGACTGTAATATAATATTTTATTTGTGGTTTGTAAACCTTATAAATCTAGCAAGCTCGGTAATTTGCTAGTAAACTAGTATTTTTTGATGGGTGTTTCTACAACGTGATGTTTTTAGATAAGTAGTGACGATGTGATTTTTCTTAAACTATATTGATTCTTCTAAAAGTTTTTAAGTTAAATTTTTTTTTAAAAAAAATTACTCTGATTTTTCTACAAACTATGTTTGATTTCTACGTAAAAATGTATGAGAAAAGTCGGGTCGTTACAGCCTTTACATATATTACTGGAGTAACACCTATGGAATCTACTATCCTCTAACAAGCTGCCAGTGAGAACTCATCCTCGTTATTCACTGTCTCGGAATTGAACCTCTGAATAGCCATGGACACATCTATTCGAGACTTCAAGGCTGACGCAACCTCTATCATAGCAGCACTAATACCTTCGGCCTCAGTAGTCCTTTTTTTCTATTCCCTTCCTCTACCACATGATGGTCCGGCACGCTTGGATCCCGAATGTTGACCCCCAATGTAATCCTGAAAAGCTTCCTCATCACCATCCGGTGTCCGATTGCCTGGATTTAAAAACCTTTCCTCAATATCCTCCTCTTCGTTAATGTCACATGGTGGGTTAGCTGAACTATAACCTAAGCCACCAGTGGCATTGCACTTCTCAAAGACATTCTTGTTCATGTCATAATTCGGTAAACCAACATATTTGAACTTGTTAGCTCCAAGGTTTGCCTGTGGAAAATTTAAAAAAAAAAAAAAAAAAAAAAAGTTAATAGTGTGTTATATAGCAAAAACCAAAATAAAATGAAACAAGTTCATTGAATAAGATACTACCTTGCAATAATCTGCCCAAACATCCATGTCACAAGCTGGCGTGTTATTATCAAAATCTCACCCAAAATCTGTATAGTTAATCAATTTCTTAAATTTACCATAAACAATGGGCATCCTATGATATTTTGATTTTACTTGACTGGCACAAAATTTCTTGAAGTATGTGCCTAATAGATTGTCAGCCAAGACCTTAAAGTCTCTCATTACGAGATGTTTTCCATGATTTCTCTAAACAAATTCATCTAACAAAACGAGGAGAGAGTGAGTGTGTGCAGGTGTCCAAGTTGCAATGTCGTCGGCGGCATCATCAAGTTGACTTTTACGTGGCATCTAATGAAATGTCAAGAGTGTTATTTCCAAAAAATTTAAAATGAATGTAAATGAAACAAATGGCTCAGGCATCCAACTAATCACAAATCAACAAAACAGACATGTATCCATTGGAGATCCAAATACAATAATAAAGCAAGTCAAACTACAAGTTTATAAGCATTATCATGATGAACCAGTCAACAATGAAATACATGCTGCAATGATCAAACGATTAGCTAGAAGATGCATCATCATCGCTGTTAACCTTTCTCGTAACATGTAGCAATCAGGCACAGGAAACAGTAGAAGTAGGTTTGCACATAGCCTCATGCATAGTTAGTTGAACAATCATGCACATTGGAGGTCCAAACACAATTTGAATAAATCATATAGATATTCAAACCAGTCAACAATGAAATATCATAATTGACCAAATGACTAACTTATACAATTGCCATTACTACCTATAACCTATCTCAGCCAAATATACATAGATCAAATGTATGTAAGTAGTTCTCAATCATTTATCATCTAGACACGTTATGAACCTGCAACCCAATACAAATCTAAATGTTCACAGATCAGATAGAAACTCATAACATTCAACCAACTAACATTTGCATCAAGTAAAAAAAAATAAACAGCATTCCGCCAAATAACATTTTATCACATTATGCTTAACAATAACCAAAAAAAATTGTGTATAAAATAAATGAACATACTTGTAAAATCAACTACCTCGTTCGATCCAATGGATGAGTTTGAGAATTCGGCGATTTTTGGTAAACGAATAAATTACCTCTTTGTCGGAAAGTACACTACTTTGCGACTTAAAATTTTCAACCTATGAGACCTTCGACATGGGCACTATTTAACCACAAACGGTGCCAGTGCAATGGATAACAAATCAAACACAGGGGTAACCATTAAGGCCAAAAACAGTTCCAAACAAGGCCAACAAACCCAAAAAATGGTATCCGATCAAAACCACATCCACAATAAACAAATACAACTCACGCATCACAGAAACGCACAACTCATAATCAAATCCCCAAAAATAATCATAAACGGGCAACAACCTCACCCAAACCAAATCCCAACAAATCGGACAACTCAGAATCAACAACCAAAATATGCACAACTCAGAATCAAATGGACAAAAATGGCTAATATATCAAAGGGAGCAAAAAACGCAGAGTAGATCGAGGCCAACAAAAACGGGCAACAGGTAACCTCACCTAAACCAAATCCCAGCAAATCAGACAACTCAGAATGAGCAACCAAAATATGCACAACTCAGAATCAAATGGACAAAAATGGCTAATATATCAAAGGGAGCAAAAAACACAGAGCATATCGTGGCCAACAAAAATAGAAACAAAAATGAAACAACAATAGGTAAATCAACGCAGAGCAGAGGGAGGCCAAATCCACCAAACAAAGCCAAATCACAGCCAAATAGGATAGATCAAGATAGTGGTAAGGGAGAACAAGGAAGCAAATCACTCACCCAACAAGAAATCGGCGCGGTGGTTCCCCGATCGGAGGAAACAAAGCCAAAATCGCAGGAAAATAGAGCAAATCGGGATAGTGCTAAGTGAGAACAAGGAAGAAAATCACTCACCCAACAACAAATCGGCAAGGTGGTTCACCAATCGGAGGCCACTGCACAAAAAACCCCCCGATTCGAGCTCAGAATCAAGCAAAAATCGCAAATCTACCCGTGAAATGCACCAAATCGCAAAGCACAAGGATAGCCAAGGAAAGCAAATGTGCGCCATTAATGGGAGATGGGAACCCAACCATATAAACGAGAATACTCTAGGGAATTTGAAACAACAAGTGAATCGAAGGATAAAGGAAGAAAACCGGGTTTGTTGGTTTTCAGTTTCCAGTATTATTACACACAAAATACCAAGGAGCAAGTTCTGGTATTAAATACCAAAGGGTCCGAAAAATGGTACATAATGGGAACTAAAGTGGGTGGGTATTAAAAAACCCCAAAAAAACCCATATCGAACGGACCCTATAATAACGACATGAATGTGTCGTTGCAATATATTTACCTTATGTTGTCGTTGCAATAGACTTTAAAGAGACAAAACAAAGTTGTCGCTATAAAGTTTCCTGGTTCGCGGTTGGTGCACTTTTTTTCTCTCTCTCAAGAACACTATTGCAACGCCACGTCGTCTCAATAGATCCAAATGTCATCGCTTATTTTGTTGTATTTTCAAGGCGAAAAAATGGCACTAAGTTTTCCAGCAAAATGATTTAGCAACGACTCAATAAAGCAAATAGATCGCCGCTAAAAGTCTTTCTGATTTCGAGAGAACAAAAGACAGTTCGATTTCTCACACAACTCTATAACAATGATATGACGGAAATATCTTTCCCTATTGCGACGACACATGTCACCGCTATAGGGTTAATTTACAAAAAAATGCAGAGCCCTTCTTCTTCCTTATTTTCTCTTCTTCTCTTGGCCGCCGTTGCTGTTCTGTTCGCTGTCGCTGCCACTTGTCACTACTAGCTGCTGGAGCCTTTGCAAAAATAATATCTTTTAAATATTTAAATAAGTAAATAACCACAAAATTTTTAAAATTGAGTAAATAACACACAATATCAATTACTTCCCTTAACAATTAAGTAGGAAAAAAAAATACAATTATATTGAAAACCCCTAAAGAATATATATTTACACTTTTTTCATATCTTTGAAAACCCTTAAAGTATATATTATTTATACTCTTTTCTTAATTTTTTCTCTCTCTCTCCTCTTCCCTCCTTTTTTTCTCTTCCACTCTCTAAGCATCAAACCCTCCCTCCAATCCCAAACCCACCTTCTAGCTCTCTTCTTCTTCTCTTCTTGTGTCTTCATCAACTACAACAGTGGCATTTGATGGTGATGACTCCGATATCATGAAAAAAAAAAAAGAAAAAAAGAAAAAAAAGAAAGGTAATACTCAAATAAAAAGAGTTTCAATTTCAATAAAACTTGCAATATGGTTTTAGAGTAAATCGAAACTTGCATATTTATATTTTCTTAAGTTATTAAGAAATCAAAATTGTAAAGGAAACATTTATATCTCTTTAAATGTAGAAATTTGGGAGATTAAATGAAGAAGATGAAATAGGCGTTACAATGGTGTGATCATGGCATGATTATAGTGTGACTTTGGCGTGATCATTGTAATATTGTTTCAGAATAAATCAAAACTTGCATATATATATATTAAGTCATAAAGAAACCAAAATTATAAAGGAAACCTTTAGGTACTGTTTGGTTTGCGATTCTATAATATTCTGAATATAGTATTCTAAACATAGTTGCTGTTTGGTTCAGCATTTTGAACAGAGTATTCTAAATAGAGTTGTTGTTTAGTTCAGTATTCTACAAAGTAAAACATAGTATTATTCTAAACAGAGTTTTTGTTTGGTTCAGCAACCTGAATAGAGTAAAAATAAAGTATTCTGAATTTTAAACCAAACAGAATAAACATCTAATCTTCGTCTCTGCATGAAGTCTGAAGAAAACAGAAGAAATCAAAGGGTTTAAATTTTAAAGAAAAGCTTAAAGCAAGGTAAGTTTGAAATATTTGCTATTTGATATATATATATATATATATA
Organism: Ulmus americana; assembly: GCA_010015005.3. NCBI lineage: Eukaryota > Viridiplantae > Streptophyta > Magnoliopsida > Rosales > Ulmaceae > Ulmus > Ulmus americana. The sequence continues at coordinate 4,923 of WUAT03271378.1, read as the reverse complement.
AGGGTTTATTTGATATTTTGATTGTGTATTCAAAACATAAATTTTTTTGCTTTGGTTTATAGCTGAATAATCATGACTAAAACTTGTAAACTATGATTGATTGTTTGTTTAGGTTTTGGAATTAGAATTATGTTTGGTCTTTATATTTTGTTGCGTCTGAAATTTAGGTTTATCAGTTATGATATATTGTTATTTTTCTCTGAGCTTAGTTAACTTGTTCTAATTTAAAATAATTTGCTATATATTCTTTTGTGTTTTAAGATTTTTTTTTTTTTAAGTTACGGCGAAATATTTTAAAAGAAAATTTGAATCTCTATTTCTGGAAGGAAAATACGATGATGGTGATAAATCTTGTAACATGTTTTGTAAGGAAACCAAATTTTTAGATCTCCCACTTTACCAAACCAAATTTCAGTGATTTGTGATGATGTTTTTTCCCAAGTCATTCCACGATTTATATAATTTTGTATATTTTACTTTTTTTTATATATATTTTTAAATAGTGTAAAGTTTGGTTTCTGCCTCATTGAAAATTGTCCCTAGCTCTGCCACTGTAAGATTGTGATCCTCTTTTACTCTTAGATATATTTCACCATAGTACTTCGCCTTGTGGAGGAGATCACCGAAAGATTTTGCCGAGGTCGTGAAGAAGAGGGAGCTATGCAGTGAGGTCACATAGCTGAGGTCGAAGGTGAGATAGTTCAGAGAGAGTTGTGTTTTGTTTAGCTAAGAGTGAAATTAAAAGAGAGAAATAATTAAAAACAAACAGGACTTAATAAAATAAAATAAAAAGAGGGAAAACTAAAAAGACCACAAAATTATTTTTTTAATTTTGTTAACCTATTTATTTTTACCAAAAATTTTAAAATCCTATTCAAAAAAATAATTTTATGTAAAATTAGTAGGCATATTAAGGTTTAATAAAAAAATAATATTTTAAGTAAAAGGTAATTGAGATATTAATAATATAATATAAGGGTTTAGGTGTGTAAAATGATAAAATAAGATATGAGGATGTAAAATGTGATAAAATCTACATGATAGAATAGAATAGAATAATTGTTAAAAAAAAAAAAACCGAATTTTTTTTAAAATTTTAAAAAATAAGACAGAATTTAAAAATATTTAAATAGAGCATAGACAGAGGAATTATGAACTATAATATATATATAGTTGAAGAAACAATATACTAAAAGGCTTTTAAGAGCATCTCCAAGAGACTACCTAAAATTTAGTTAAAGTGACTAACAAAATTATTTTAGGGAGTATTTTTAAAAAAGTTACTCCAACCGTCCTCCTTATTTTTAATTCCCTATTAATATTTTAATATTTTTTAATTTTAGATATTAACGTGGATTAGTTAATATTTAAATTATTTAATAAAATAATAATAAAAAATAGATAGAGAGTCATATTTCACTCTCTAAATGTAACCCTCCTCTCTAAAATAAGGAGCCTTTTAGGGAGTCTCTTGGAGTGAATTTTTGTCAAAAGTGACTCCTTATTTTAAGAAAAGACAACATATAAAGAGTCCCTTGAGTTGCTCTAATAATTTTTTTTACCAAAAAAAAAAAATAATAATAATAAATAAAAATTCGCCTTTTTAAAAATAATAAATAAACAGCTAAATATTAGTCATAGCTAGGGTCCCACTCCCACACCACTGCATTAAATAATTAATTGGTCTATTCGCTTTCTCATGTTTCATGTTTTTTTTCTCGAATAATATGGATTTTCCATTAATCGTTGATTTGGACAGAGTCCATTACAGCACTGAAAAACTCAATTAAGAGCACATACAAATCTCTAAAAAGAGACGTGCCATGGTTTAGGCAAACAAAGCCATTAAAAATGCAAAAACACCTAAACTGTAAACCACTAAGATGGGACCACCAACTAAACACTGAGTAACAAATCCGTCGGCGACTAAGGTGATCCGTTTACAGAATATGGTTTTCTGCAACGTGTCCGAATACCAGATCAGAAAAAACCAGCTGCCTAAAGGCATAAATTCCCGAAGGAAAAGCGGTCCGAAACTAAGTTCCGGCCTAATAGGTGTTGTAAACACCATTCTTGGAAGCAAACGACCAAACAACAAAGTAAATACACATAATAGAAATTTAACACTACTAAAACACAGTAAAAACACAACATCAACAACCAGATCTGGAACAATCACAAAAGAAATTGAGCTAAACCACCACCATTCCATGAGTGTCCCCCCATAATAAACGCCATCACGCTTAGACCCACCATCGACGGAGCTCCACTAGGCCAATCCGCCTCCTAGCCGCCCAGATCTGACGCCCATAGGATAGGGAGGCCCCTGACTTGCCTCGAGTGACCCTCCGGCTAGCGTTCTAGCTCCGGCGTCCCATTGGATGAGCCTCCCCCCGTAATGAATGCCATTGCGCTTTGGCCCACCATCGACGGAGCTCCACCAGGCCAAACCGCCTCCTAGCCACCCGGATCTAACGCTTGTAGGATAAGGAGGCCCCTGCCCTGCCTCAGGTAACTCTCCGGCTAGCGTTCCAGCTCCGGCGCCCCATCGCACCACTCACCAGCTCAACTCCCTTGCTCTAATCATCCCGATCTGGCCCCGATCTGGATTATTTCTCCCAATCAAACTCTTCAGCGTCGCAAGACGCCTGACCCCTACAATTTGCATGGCCGGAGACCAGCCAACGCACCAGGACGCGCGGCTAAGGCTCCGGCCGGAGACGAAACCCTTTTGTTTAAATAGAAATTATGTTTAAAATGTTAGAATGTGAAATAATCACATATCAATATAACTCTTAGAGTGAAAAAAAAAATTCTTATTTTATTATTATTATTTTTTGGACAGAAAAGTGATGACGATTGCTTTATATATCTTTGTCATCTTTCCTACGGTCCTATCACAAATCCTACCAGACAATTTGACTTGAAATGAATGTTAACCTATGTTTAGTAGTTATATCACCAATGCCAAAAAGCCAACACAATATTTTGTTCATTTGATAAAGGAAAAATTACATTTTGATACTTTCAGTTTGCCAAAGTAACAAAAAGGATATTAAATTTTCAAAAATATCAAAGCTTACTCTCTATTTGTACCAAATTACATTATGGCACCCTAAGATGACCAATTTTTAAAAAAATCTCAAAACTACTCTTTAGTTTTTAAATAAAAAGTATTGTATAAAACAAAAGTATTTAAAATAAAAATAATAAACTAAAATCCCTAAAAACAAAAATTAAACTATACACTAACAGACCAACCCCTTCACTTCTCCGACTTCCACCACTGCACTGCCAACATCGGCAATTGCTCACGGGAAACAACCAACCACTTGCAAAGAAAACCCTAACACACACACACACACACAAAAACCCCTCTAAATCTTATAAAATTACACAAAATTATATATATTTTTTGATTTTTTTTAGGAAGCCCATAGAATGGACTGGACTGCTTATATGATCGATTTCATTTACTATCTCCTTTCTGATAATGGAGATCTCATTATCATGCTCTACAATTTTTTCCATACTAAATCGTTATTGTTTCTTGTTTTTTGTTTTTATGTCCACCATGCATTTGATAAATGTTATTTGTGAACTTCTTAATTCAAGATGGTTGAAGGAATTTGGGTGATGAGGAAATAATGCTATAAGAGTATCAATTTATGAGTTTGATGCTAAATGGGTAATGGGGTAACATGAAAAGCGGTGATTCTAGGGAGGGGCTCACACTACAAGAAAAAGAGTCTATAAAGACGACAATTTAGTGACAACATGTATGTCGTCGCTATAGGTATAATCTATTGAGACGACAAAAAAATTCGTCGCTATAGAAGCAAACTAAAGCGACGACAATATATGTCCTCGCTATAGGTTTAATCTATAGCGACGACATATGTCGTCGTCGTTAAATAGTAGTTGAATAATGGGGTCTTGGGAAGCTTAATGAGCTAAAAATCACCGCCATACTCTATTCTGATGTCGTCACAATAGAGTTTGGCGGTTAGCCTTACTCTTTTGGTCTTCGAGGTGAAATTAAGGCTGTAATATTCTAGCCCTGTACACCCCTATTGCGACGACATGTCATCGCTATAGATATTATATTTATCCTGTGACTTTTGGTCTTTGAGGTGAAATTAAGGCAGTGAAAATCCCGCCCCATACAGTCCTATTACAACGACATGTCATCACAATAGGTTCAGTATAGCGACGACATATGTCGTCGCTATAGACTCAATAGTTTATAACCACCCGAGACCTTTTTTCTTCCTCATTTTTCCTATTCTCTCACCGTTTCTTCTTTTCTTTCCGCCACTATTCACCGCCTAAGTAGCCACCCAACCCTCTAAATTAGGTAATTTTTAACCCTTTTATCTAATTTTGTTTATTTGACAATGTTATATATATTTCTTTGTAATTTGAAATAGTTTTGTGAAATTTATGTTGTATTTTGCATTGTTAGATAGATTTCTTTTGAATTTTAGATAGTTTTGTGAAATTTTTTGTCTATTTTGCAATGTTATATATATATATTTAGAATTTTAGATAGTTTTGTGAAATCTATTTCTTATTTTGCAATGTTTTTGAATTATTATTGCTTTTAATCTGTGCAAATATTGTTGTTATGTTAATTTTGGGTATTGTAGGGAATAATTGGAATTATATTCAAATAATGTTTATTTATGTTAATTTATTGGATTTTAGGCTACTTATGTTTATTTCAGGCTATTTATGTTAATTTTGAATGTTGATGGGAAAAATTGGAATTTTGCAGAAGTAATGACTATTTATGTTACTTTATTGTATTTTAGGCAAAAATCTGGAAAAAAAAGTGTTGAATTTTTGACTATTTATGTTAATTTTGTGTTTTGTGAGGAAAAAATAGAATTATGTTGAAATAATATCTATTTATGTTAATTT
>WUAT03271158.1:0-11039 GCA_010015005.3 Ulmus americana | reverse complement strand
TCCGCCGGCGAGAGGGAGATAAAACTCCCATACAAAAATCAGGAAAAAACTCGTCGCAACGAATTCTTTTCTTGCCGCCGGCAGAAATTATAACGAAGAAACTCACTGCCGGCAAGTATAAATCTCACCGCCAGCTAGTAGCACTGAACTAATTTAACTTGCCTTGTTTCGTGATTTTTCTCATTGGCTATAAATACATATTTACTGATTTATCCTTTTTAAACATAATGACTTAGATTTTCGAGTATCACAACTTTTCTGGAGTTTCACAGAAATTCTATTAAGTTACATAGAAAATTATTTATTTTAGAATAATGTTACAACTTATTATTTTTGTAGCATAATTTTTTTGTTTTGAGCTTCTCCATCCATACCTAACCTAACTTTTAACTAGTAGATATTTTTACATTTTTTTCCAAATTGAACAAAAATTCATCACAAAATACCAAATATTATGTAAAATATTTTGGATGGAAACAATTTTGAAAAAAAAAATGAAAGTGGCATTGTTTTCTTAAATTATTTATTTTAATATTCAAGCTAACCTAAAAAGCGTATTATTTCTATTTTCTTCATATAGTCAATAGTTTTTATATCAACGTAACAAATATCTCTTCTAAAAAAAACATAAACAAAATATAATGAAAAAGTAAAGAAAATAATAATTACTTTTAAAAAAGGCTAATTTAAAAAGAGATATTTACATTTTGGTACCTTGTGATTTGCAATAATTGTAAAAAGTAGCACTTTTTCAATAATCACGTAAGGATACTCTATGATTTATGTTTACAACAATTTTGTACCCTGAAACATGCAAATTGTCCAAAATACCCTTATAAAAGTTAATTAGATATTATTAATTTAAAAATATATATAGCCTAAAACTAATTAAAAGATTAAAATTATTAAAAATATTAATAAATCAACTTCTCATCTTTATTTTGCTCGACCTGACCATCGGCATCCCTCCGTTGTCAATCACCAACCGCCAGACCACACCCACTCCAATCACCATCTTGTTAAAAAAAAAAAAAAAAAAAAAACCTCACACCTATAGCAAACTTCTAAATCTCATACCAAAAATCCAAAAATATAACAAACTCTAAAAAATCTAACCAAAATTTAACCAAATCTCATACAAAAATTATAGAGTGAAAACATAGTAATCAGAACACATCAATCAAACATTGCGGAAGAATATCAAAAATCATTTTTCCTCATAAAGGATAGATTTCACTAGCTAAGTAAATTCTATTCCTACAAAGGAAGGTCTTCTCGTATAACACTCATATTAAACACAACTAAAAGCCTTAGAAATCATATCTAACAGAATGAATTCAAAGAGTAATACCATATCATATTTGCGTCTAAACATCAATTTTTCTATAAATTAATCCAACCCAATATATGATTCGTCTAATATGCAAGTTTCCGCACTAATTAAAACATCAATTATCCTAAAAATTAATTCAACCCAGTACAAATTGATCAAAAATCATTCTAAAATATGCCACTGATATGACGCATCATATACATCGAGAAATACGCAAGAAAGATCTTGCTTTGAAGATTACCAAATTAATGGCTTAGAAGATGCCTAATGTGTTTCACCATAAGGGATATTTAAAAAATAAAAAGTAAAAAGTAATAGAATTTGAACATTTATAGAAAATCTCCAATAAGAGAATTTTTATTTTTATTTTTATTTTTTGCTATACTAATTTTTGTTTCTTTCTCTTTCTCAGCAATCAAACAATTAATAAATTGAGAATCTAGGAAAATTAAACTTACTTGAACATGATGATGCCACATATGAAGGTGACCTAGAGAATTGCCCCCCTAATCGTGGAGAAGCTAAGAAGATGAGCCAATTTGAGGTAGTAGCGAGCTTCCGGGAATTGGTTTTGGTCACCAAAGTAAGAGGGGTCTTGGGTTTTAGTTTGGCTATTTGAGTAACAAATAGTTAAGGGCTAACAGAAGCAAAGAGTCAGTGAACAGTAAGTCCCCACCGACAGTAGTGGGTCGTAGTCTCGCAAATGGTGTGGGGGTTGGGTGGTTCTTAAATGGGTATTTAGTTTTAGGTTTTTATAAAGTTTTATTATTTTGTTGATTAGATGGTATTTTGGGTATTTTTGAAAAATATTTATATCAAAACCACTTTGTGCATTGATTTGAGCTAAAATACTAAATTTTTGTATACATAAATCATAAATATCTCTATATAATTAATATAAGCAACTTTTGGGTTGTAAGTTTCTACTTACTCTCCGCTAGTAATTATGTCCCTTATCATTTACAAATTATGCACGTGAACCTCACATGACTCGAACGAGTTGCCTCTCAAAGATTCCAACGTGTAAATCACGCGCCATGGAGAAGGCTATAACTGTACAAAGCGTGCGTGGAAGGTCAGCTGCACGTGAAGGTAAGTTGCCTCTTAAATATTTCAGGGAAATGTTCACTCCACCCTTGTAATTTGTGTTTATTTCAAAATTTTCTTTCATTTTTTAATAATCCTAAAAATCTCCTCAAAGTCTATTTTAAAGTCCTTTGTTAGGTTGAGTCAAAATAAAAAAATAAGATACTGTTTGGTTTAACATTGTATAGCATTTTAAGCAGGCATTCTAAGCATGATATTTTAAACAGTAATTTTATTTGTTTCAGAGTATTTAAAATAGAGTTTTTGTAAAAAGTAGTGAGATTCACGAAATTTAATAATAATATAATAAAAAAAAATATTCTATTAAAAAGGCGGTGGGGAGATGTAATATTTTATTAAAAATATGGTGGAGAAAGATAATATTTTATTAAAAAGATAGTGGAGAGATGTAATATTTTATTTAAAATGTCGTGGAGAGAGATAATGGGCATGTTATGTGGAGTATTTTTAGTAGGTGTTATGGTATTTTAAACCTGGGTACCCAAATAATTGTTCTTTTGGCCAGTTTTTTAATACCAATTTTTGTTTCTTGGTTTTTTGGGGCTAAGAATACTGAAAAATGAAAACCCATTTGTGTGGTTTTCTTGCGTTATCCTAGCTCTACCCCGAATACCCCCTAAAACCCAGTTTTTGGTTGAGTTCGTTCGTTCCATTTCCATTCTGCGGCGTGAGCTTGTTAAACCGTCCCTTTCCCTTCGATTTCACTGTGCAATTTTTGGGTTTTTTGATGGGTTGTGATGTATGTGTGAAAATTGGTATTCATCTCTAGTTTTCTTGCCTCTATACTCTTTGTGATTCCCCTCTCTTCTCTTAGCCCTTCCCTCTGGAATTCGTGAAATAGGCCATGTTCTTCCTTTCTCTTGGTCTGGGCGAGTCGATTTATATGGTGTTTCTTGTTCGAATTGGTGTGGGCATGTTTGTTTGATCTTTGTTTGGGTCTTTGTGTTCCTGGGGCTAGGTGTACGATTCCCTTTGTTCTTTGCTAATTTTCATTGTTCTTGTCTCAGTTCTTCGTTTACCTTGCTTTGGGTGAGTTGATTTCCTGTGTTCTTTGCCGCGTTCTTCAATTTTTTGTGCAATTTCTGGGTTTATGATTTTTTGTGCTCTTCGCTATGTTCTTTGATTTCCTGTGTTCTTTGCTAGTTTTTTTATGTTCTTCATTTCTGGGTTTGCAATTTCATGTGTTATTCGCTGCTAGGTTTTTTTATTCCTTTGTGTGGCCTTTGTTGTCTTGATTTGCCTCTTTTTAGTGAACTCACATGTTCAAATGAGGTATAAACCAGCTTTCAATTTGATTATCTGATTTGTGTTTATTAATGTTTGGCTGAGTTGAGATGATTAAATTGTGTTTGGACTTGTGTTTGTTAATGTGTTTGACTGAGTTGAGATGATTGGATTGTGGATATTAGGTTATTGAGCTTCTTCTTTTTCTTCTTTTTCTTCATTTTTTTTTTCCAATTTTTAGGTAGTGGTAGATTTATGTGATTGACATGCATTGCGTTGCTGATTTTGGATTGATATGTTGCTTTTGCTGGTTGAGGAAGGTTAATGGCGATGATATAACATCATCTAGTTAATCAAGTTGTACCATTAGACTTGTGTCAACATTGTTGACTGGTTTGGACACAACTCCTATTTATTCTTTTGTGGGTTTAAAAATATGTTTGGACCTCCAATTTGATCCTACTCTGATCAAGTCGCTTCTAATTTACTTGATGTCTGACCCTATTTTCATATCAGATTTGTTTTGTTAATTGTCTTTAAGATTTTCATTAAGGTGAAGAACAAGAAGAACCCCCCCTCTGATGAGAAAAGTGTCACATTGAGTGAAGCAATACAGAAATAGGCACTTAGTTTGAGACAAAAAGTTCAGTGTTAGGAATTGTCAGAAAATCATTGCTGAGATGCATGTTGATCCATCAACATATGTTAAGATGTTGAAGTATATACTTCGTTGAACACAAAGATTGGTGCAACGTGTTTGGGTTTATGACCATCGATGAGAGGATGATTTGGTTGCAGATTTTGGATTAGTTTTCTTATGTTTGTATCACATTGTGGCAGATTGTACCATATACTTCTATCACATTGGTGTATTACATTGTGGCAGATTTAATGAAAGTTGGGATGTTTGAATATTTGGTGCTTTAAACTATATTTGTATTTGTGATGTGTATTAGATTACTTTTAGTTCTAAATAATTTTTTGTAACCGACCTTACCACTTACGCGCTGTAGTTATTTTTTGAAACAAAAAACCCCTTAAAAAATTCAAAAATACATCAAAATATCAAATACTAAATACTGCAACCAAACAGTTGTTTTGATATTTTGTTATTTAAATATACTAAATACTGTATTTCCAATCAAACAGCTATTCAGTTATTCTCTGTTAAAATTCTAGATACTAAATATTACACCAAACAACGCTTTTGTAAGAAAAAAAAATCAGTATTTTAGTATTAAAATACTCAATTAAAATACTAGATACTAAAAACTCCACCAAATGACCCCATTTAAAAAAAAAAAAAAAAGATAGTGGAGAGATGTACTATTTTGTTAAAAAGGTGATAGAGATAAGTGATATTTTTTAAAAAAGTAGTAAAGTGGTGAGAGATATAATATTTTATTAAAAAAAAGTGTTGGGGAGAGGTGATATTATATTTAAATGATTGTGAAAAGTGGTAATATTTTATTAAAAAAAGTAATGGAGAAAGGAAATATTTTATTAAAAAGTAATGAAAAAAATGTAATAATTTATTAAAAAGTAGTGGATAGGTAATGAGATAGATTGAATTTTTGAAATAGTATGAGAAAATAGTATCAAATGTTTTAAATAAATTTACCAAATAGGGTATGATATTGTAAATATGTATAGAGTTTTTTCAACAGCGAACCAAACAGAGGCATAATGGATTTTCTAGGAAAAATTGTATCCCTATTGGATAAATTGAATTACCCAAGTTAACTATGGCACACAAAGGAACTATTAGGCCAAGTATGCTCCAGGTAAATGAGCTTGTATTTATATGGCATTCAAGAGTTCTAAGCAATGCTAGAGTAAAAAGAAATTTATAGACTAAGATAAATAATCCTGAATATGGAAGGGTAAAAAAGTATTTTACACTAAAAAAAATGAGATATAAATGTTATGACTTTTAAAAAAAAATGTGCAAATGTAATTGGTTAGAGAAAATAGGGTATAGGGTGTAATTTCCTCACCTTGGGATGAGAGTTTGCTAAACCTATTTTGGGCCTAATGAGGAGTATTCACAACACGACCCACTTCGTCTTTGTATCAAACCAATTGGTTGGGTACCAAGTGTAGCATTATGTCAAACTTCGCACAACAATAAATGTTCCTTTTTAGAGGAAATTACACCCTATACCCCCTTTTCCCTAACCCATTACATTTGCACACATTTTTAAAAGTCATTACATATGTGCCCTTTTTTTTGGGTGTAAAATACATTTTTACCCCCTCCATATTCAGGGTCATCTATTTTAGTCTTTAAATTTCTTTGTAATTTATCATTTAGAGGGATAAAATAGGTAAAAAGTGGCACATTTGTAATGGATATAAAATATGGACATAAATGTTTTGATGCCTCATTTTAGGGGCATTCCTGTAGTTCCCTCCTTTTTAATTACAAAATATCATTTTATAATAAATGCTCCCTTTATTAATTACAAAATATCATTTTACAATAAATGCTCCATTTTATAATTACAAAAATATTATTTTATAATAAATATTCTTTTCTTTTTAAATGGGAGATTCTATGGTCCAAAACTCTTTTGGTCCTAGTTGGTGACATGTTTGTAAAGGGTGTGTAACCAAATTAATTTTGAGATTAAGGGTATGTTTGAGATGTGATTTGAACATGATTTTAATGATTTAAATAGGATAATTTTTTTGAACAGGATTTTAAAATTTTTGGTAAAAATAAGTGGGGTCCACAAGATTAAAAAATAATTTATATAAAAGGTGGTGAAGATATTGAGGTTTAATAATAAAACAATATGAAAAGATAATGTTTTATGCAAAAGGTGGTGCGAATATTAATAATATAATGTAAAAGGTGATAGAGTATATGTGTGTAAGATGTAAAAGATGATAGGATTTAGGTGTATAAGATGATAAAGTAGATTAAGATAATGTAAAAAGTAGTGGGGTTTACATAATATGATAGAATAAGATTTTAGTTAAAATAAGGGAAAAAAAATGGGTTTTTAAAGAATTTTGGAGAATAGGATATGATAGGATTTTTTTGAATCGTCTTTAGAACAAACCGTAAAGCTATTAACAAAAACATTTACCTCTCTTCCTCTCTTTCTCTCTCCTTCCCCTTTCTCCTCATCCCTTGATGAGACCCTCTCCACTAGCGGTAGTATGAAACATCGAATAGGAGTGGGTCATAGGTGGTTTCAAAGCTCTAGATGTCCTAAGTCTAATGATGCAATCGATTTCTCCAATTGATGAACCATTTGCCAAAAATCAAGCTTTTAAAGAAGCTATCATTTGTTAAAATCCAAAAAGTGGGTCAAACATTGAGTTGAAAATTAGAGAAAAACTTGAGAAATTTCATGGATTTCAATTTATGGTCATTTGACCCACTTTGGGCTGCTCTTGTGGTGGCTACCGACGATGGTTCCAAGTGATGTTTGTGGTAATGGAAAGGTTTCATTACAAGCTTTCCAACAAGCTATAAAATTTTAAAATCCAACAACATAAGACATAGCAGACTTTCATTGAGGCATTTTAGAGGCTTGGGCGATGATGAAGGGTTCAATGAAGGGTGGAAGGGGATATTTGGTGAGGGAAAATGAGAATTTTCGGTTGGATTTGAAAATATTATTTTTGGACCGGGTGAGTATGGGATGAGTAGTGTTGGGTTCAGATAGACAAGAAGAGGTAGAGTTAGGAGAATCAAACTTGGGATTGTGCTCGCCAAGAGAAAAAACAGATATAACATTGGTGGTCGGTGATGAAGCATCATCAAGAGCCGCCAAAGAAGAAGTCTGTGTCGTTGCCAGGGAAATAAGATTTGAATGATCTAAAGTAGACAAGGAGGAGTTGGTTTTTGAGAGAGAAGGAAAGTCAGTCATGGTGCGGGTAAACAAGGGACATACTTGGTGGAGAGAGGAAATTATTCTCATTAACTGAATGAAATTTGGTCATGAGCTGGCGAGCACTTATGAGTAGGAGAGAGATTATGAGTAAATGAGTGAATAATATTGGAGTCATTTAAGGCCGATGAGAGTGGAGCGGAATGAGAGATTGGAGGGATATTGGAAGATTGCATTCCGGGATTAGAGGGTGTGACAGGTTCAAAACAAATATAGGAGTTGTGCTTATTGGAACAAGTCATGTTTCTAAAAACTTGAAGAAAACAAAAACAAAGCTCGAGAGAAAGAGAGCTTTTAAAGAGAGAGAAGGAAAGATGAATTGAACAGTCTTTCTCTTTAATCTTTATTGAATATAGAAGACGGGTACTTCGCTATATATAGCAAAGGAAAAGACCAACTTGGATCAACAAACTAACTGATCCATAACAGAAAAACCAAAATAGAAATTTAACAAACTAACTAATAACAACATAACAAACTTTCCAAAAATGAAAGAACTATATGTCATCTCTAATATCCACTGTTAAACTAAGTATGGATTCTTCTTTGAGAATGATCAACTTTACCAATCCTCTTCAGGTGGCAGAAGGAGGTCCAACGATCAGTTTTTTCTTCGGTCTCTGTCAAAGAATTTGGAGGAGATTGGTTTTGTAAAGGTGTTTGTTGTTTGATCAATAGCAAGAACATGATAAACAGCCAGCTGTTTTGCCAAAACCTTTTCTAGGAAGAACAAATCTAACTCCAGATAATTTGTCCTTGAGTGAAGAACTGGATTGGCTGAAAGAGCAATGATGCTCAAATTATCACACTAAATTGTAGGAGGATTTGTTAACTTAACCTCCAATTCTGAAAGAAGAGATTGCAGCTACACAATTTCAGCAGTTGCATTAGCTAAACTTCTATAATCAGCTTCTGTGGTTGACCTTGAGACAACATGTTGCTTCTTCGAACTCCATCAAATAATATTGTTACCAACATATATGCAAAATACTAGTTCTTTTGTCGTTAAGATCGTAGTAACCTTTAAGATCTAAAACCTTTGAGTGCTTGAAAGTAATACTCTGATCTATTTATAGTCTGCTTGAGATACCTAAGAATCCTTTTAACAGCTTTCTAATGAGTATACCCAGAATATATTGCATGAATTGGCATACTTTATTAACACTAAAATAGATCTCTGATCTTGTAATTGTTATATACTACAATGCTCCCACAATACTTTTGTAAACTTGTTCTTCAACAATAGGATCACCATCTTCAAATCTCCAAATTAAATACTTTTTTTGAGAAAAGTTAAGACCTCCATCAAACTTCAATGCCCAAGAAGTAATTCAGTTCACTAAGAAATTTAAGAGCAAAGAACTTTGTTCAAATGAGTAACTAGTTTCTTCAACTTCCTTCAAAAAAAAAAAAATTAATAAAATTAAATTCTTCAACTCTTGATCACTACTACTTCTAGTGATGATTATATCATCTACATACACCAAGATAGTAGAGGTAGAAGTGAACTTAACAAACATAGCCTTGTCTGCTTCTGGATAACACAAAGTCAACCATCCTTTTGATGCTTGCTTAAGACCATAAACAACTTTATGCAACTTACAAACGAGGTGAGAACCTTGTTCAAACCTAGTTGGCTGATCCATGCACAACTCTTCTTGAAGAACTCCATTCAAAAAGGCATTATTAACATCAAGTTTCCTAATCTTCCACCATCTAGCTAAAGACATAGATAACACAATTCTTATAGATGCAGGTTTGACAACGGAATTGAAGGTATCTGAGAAATCAAAACCAGCTATTCGTATATACACTTGGGCAACCAATCTTGCCTTACACCCATTTACTGCCATCTGAATTCCTCTTGAGTTTATACACCTATTTACAAGCTAACCTTCTATTCTTAGAAAGAGATACTAGAGACAACAACTCTCCAATTTTCATCTTTATTAGCTTCTACAAAGTTAGTAAGCTCTTTTGAAGAAAACAAAACAACAAAAATTTTCTTTTTGAAAACACCATTCTTAGATCTAGAAAGCAAGGTATGTCTATTTGTCTTGAAGAAGGACTGTAATTGATATTCTCTCAGTAGTGGTTTCATTCTTATTTTCTTGAGGAAATGTTTGAAAAAAACTAGGTTGAGTTGAAGCATTTTTAGAAAAACTAGATGAAGAATGAGAGGTATTATGTTGTTCAGATCTATGATCTGCAACATTATTCTCTTCTAATGTATGATCAGATAGAGTAGAGTTAATGTGAGTTACGGATGTATGACCCGCAACCTGAATACTTGGTTTTATCTGTTAGAGGTATAAAGGAGGTAATAAAACTAGGAAAACTTGAATTATTTGAGTGACAGACAGTCATACTCTCAGAAAAAGGAAAAAAACATTTTCATTAAAACAACATGCCTTGATGTGTAGACCCTTTCTTTTTTGTCAAGACACTTATATCCTTCGTGTTTAGAACTGTAACCAAGAAAGGTACAGACTACAAGAAAAAGAGTCTATAAAAATGACAAAAGTCGTCGCTAAAGACCCAATCGTCGTCGCTATAAACAGAGACTGAAGACAAACTCGTTGCAATATTCTGAAACCTATAGCGAAAACAAAATTCGTCTCTATAGGCGTCTAACCGCACGTGTCCTTAGCCCCATATAGCGACGACAAATTTCAAAATGTCATTGTTGAATTTCAAGGTATAGCAACGACAAATTTCAAAATGTCTTGGCTGAATATTAAAGCTATAGCGACGATATTTTTGTACTACGACGACATTTTGTCGCCACTAAAGGCCATAAAAATAAAAATATATATATTAAAATTAAATTACATTATTTAGTATATAATTAATATTAATATATTAATAATAATATCAATAATAATAATAATAATAATAATGATATATTATTATTATTATCATTATTTATATTAATATTAATAATATAAATATGGAGCGGGCTACTGAATCTAGGCTTGATTTGAAGCGGGATTACTAAGTTCCATGCTTTGACTAAGTTAGGCTATTTGATTCTTATTTTTTTGTGTATCAGCCTATATACGGCATAAAGATTTAATATTATCCTCTAGAAACACAACTTGATCGTTAAATACAAGAAATGAATGATGTGATATCCCTCTTTGTATCTAACAATGAAGTTGGTTTTTCGGAGGAGAATATTAAATCTTTATGCAGTATATAGGCCGATCAACAAAAAAATGGAATCAAATAACCTAACTTAGTCAAGTATGGAACTCAACATCCTACTGCAGATCAACCCTAAGATTAGAAATCCGATCCTGATGAAATAAAAATCTTCATTCCATATTTGTCGATACGGTACAAAGATTATCTGTTCAGAAAGCTCAACTTCATTATTAAATAGAAGAAGGATATCAAGTATAGTGTGATATCTTCTTCTATTTAATAATAAAATTAGTTTTTTCAAAAAGAATATTGAATCTTTAATT
>WUAT03270936.1:0-11040 GCA_010015005.3 Ulmus americana | reverse complement strand
TTGATTTTGGAGTTTCCATGAAAATTGAATAAGAAGAATAAATCTACACTTCATGATATGGAGAGAAGAACCAATCACACAAATCAAAGAAGAAGAACCAATTTTGCTTTGATACCATATTACAAATTGAAGGGAAAGGCCTTTTGAAAAAGGATTGAGGTTCCAACTTAAAACCAATTGGTACTAAGTGGAGTAACTCAATCTCTATATTAGGCTATTGTGTTTCCCATATATACTTAATATGAGACTATTTCTAATACACCCCCCTTACGTTTGGGCCTGGAAGTGTAGATATAATGAACAATTTTTAAAAAAATACGAAAAGGCTGAACGTGATATTTTGAAAGAATCCCACAAGGTTGAATCGGGAAATTTGAGAGTATACACGTCGGGAAATTTGTGAATTTTGAAACAGGTCAAAGACCCCAACACTGAAAATTGACACACATTGACTGAAAGGTCCCAAATGTATGCCAAATGTGGAAATAGTATAATCAATTACTTTAATACCATATCACACTAAATAGAAGGAAGAAAGATGGAAAAATATATGTTTCTATATTGATCTGAACTCGCCGAACAAAGAAAAAGAATAAGTTATAAATAGCAGTAATTCTAACATAAATGGTTACAAAAGAGAAATGTCAGCTAAGCTACAACTGGACTAACAGCAGCTAAGATATAGCTAACTAATTATAAAGCCTAAAATTTTCCTTAGCTCGGACAGGTGGTTCGAACTGGGGAAATGTTGTTAGTCCTCCTCTTAGATGGGTTTCCCCTAGAATGGGTTATGTAAAGGTCAATGTTGAAGCTTCTACGACAAGTCCAAGGATGTGTGTAGTTTTGGGATCATTGTTAGAGACTCTTTGGGTTGTTTGTCAAATTGTTGTTGGCAAAGAGCGTGCTTTGGCCCTTTCTAATTGATGTTGTTGTTACGGAGCATATAGCAGTTCTGGAGGGGTTACGAGCTGGTTTGGAGGGCGGGTCTCCTTTGTTTTGTGAATTTGGAGTTTTAGTAGACGATGTTAAATCTCTTGCTACTGCTACTTCCAGTGTATATTTTCTTCTTGTTTCTAGGGAATTTAATTGGCCGTCCTATCGTCTGGGGAGATGAATGGTGGATACTAGTAATACTATGTTTTGGGGTGTAGATGTCCCCTATATTGTAGCTTTGGATGTACAAGCTATCTTTGTTTGTTTTTTAATATGAAACTTTAATTTTCTTCAAATAAGTGTATTAATGTCAACCATCACACATTAGATGAACCAAGTACGAAAATCATCCTCCAAGCAAAGCATAACTATTAACGAAGGAATGAATCGATGCATAATTGCATATAAAATAACGAAAGCCAACATAGGAAAAAATGTTATTTATTTCCTTTTAAAAAATGTTATTTATAATTATATACAACCTTTTATAAGTAAATAAATAAATATAAATATGATAGGCATCCAACAGTCTCAGATCATTCCTCCCCTAGACCCTACATCCCTGGACCACCCTAGTATGAAAAAAGAATAATTATTTTCCTTTTTTTCGTAAACTTGAGATATATAGTTGGATAGTTGAAATTTATCAATCACTTTTTATCCCCTTTATGGAAGTTTTATATATATACAACAAAGACGTTTCAGGTTGTCATTTGCTTGGATCCATCTTTAGACTCTAGTTGCTATTTTTTTGCCATTGATTTTTTCCCAAATTAATATATATTTTTGTCACTTTCCTTGCAGAGATTTGAGCATAGCGTTAAAATATGATCCAAAGACCTATTCTTCTTTCCCACATGGAGCCCCTCTTGTCACCTTTTTAACTTTTAATTGATGTTAATAAATTTGGAAAAGACTAAATGCGATGTGACAATTTCACGCGTATTTCTTTCATAGGATTTACAAGAAAAAGAATGAAATTAGAGGGTTGATAAAATTTTATAATTATTTATTAATGAAATTTTGTATTGTTATAAACATATTAAATATTAATGCAAAAATATACTAAATATTTATTTATGATAACATGTCATTAAAAAAAAAAAAACTTATGATAAGGATAAAAATGCGTCTATTGCTTATTTAGCCAAGTAATAGATAATATTAAACACATACCTTTTAAAAAAAAATTATTAAATATGCAATCTTGTAAATATAAATTAAATAAATACAAAAATAAATATTTTATAACCCATTAATAGAAAAGAAATGAAAAATAAAATAAAATAACAAACAACAAGAAACTCGCGAAACCATCCCAACAGCTATCAAAAAAAAAAATTCTTATTTTCATCTGCAATTGTTGAGCAAATTTTCTAGTGAGAAATGGAAAAAAGAGCAAAGATCTGAAGCGAAGATGTTGAAGTAGCTAAAGATCGAGCTTTGAAAGTTTTAGAAGCACATTAGTAGTTGAAAGGTTTTTTCATGTTTAAAGGTAATTAAAATGTTTTTTTTTTCTTCTTCAAATTAATGTTTTGTTTTAGTGTTATAAATAGTGGGTAGTTGCCTTTTAAGCAAAAAAATGGATTGAATGAGGTTTAGATGTAGATTTAATGATTTTCGAAATTCAGATCTGGAATAGTTTGGACCGACTGCACAGTCTGAAAATTGGGTTTGTTACAGGAGAAACCAACTCAATTTTTGGGTAGGCGTGATTGTGGACCGATTATACAGTCGGTTTAAATATAGTCGGGGCAATCGATGCAAAATATGCAGAGCAACTATTTGAAAATAAGAGCAACTAACATCTTGACAGTATAGTCAGTCCAAATTAATAAAGTGCGATTGCTGTAGTCGCAGACCGACTGCTATAGTCAATTGGGAAATCAGGGAAGAAAACATATATGAAATCCTAATTGACTATACCAGTCGGCCGGTGACTACGCAGTTGCTCGCTTAAATTCTGGACCAACTAAAGTTGTATGTCTTTATTCGCTCATTTATGTTTTAGTTGGTCTTGGCTATTGTTTAATCAAAAAACTTGGTTTAATTTATATCTTGCAGATAAAGTTGCAAGTGTTTTTTAAGGTTGGAAAATGGGCGGAGCTTGAGGATCGTTGGGTTTTCAGGGCAAGTCAAGGCTATAGCAAGGTCATTTTGGTGAAGAAAGACATTTCGTTTGTGGATTTTGTTGACAAAACTTGGACTGTAAAATGATTCTTACATCCAAATCATTACATTTTTCAATTAATACTGTTTGTTATATAGTTTTTTAAGGTCGTTTATTCAATAATATCACCATTAATAGATTTCGTAATATTGGATGGAAAATAAGTTTTGGTGTTATGGAGGTCTCATTGAATGTAGACTTACAATGTACATTTTGGAACTTGTTAAGTTTTAATTTTTGATATCACCATTAATTGATTTCTTGATATTGGATATATGATAAGGTGTGATGTTATCTAGGCCATATTATATCAAATTTTGTTGTGCACAATTCACAATCAATTCAAGTAAAATAGATTAGAATGGTAATAAGGTTAACAAATTGTAGTCAATGTTGTTCAAAAAATAATTATATTGTACAAACATGAACATGAAAAATAATTACTAGGGTTCTATAGAACTATTGAAAAGCTCTACGGCATACCGCAATCTATGATACTCCATCTTGTCATCATTCAAATTATTCGTCAAAGAGCAGCCCATCATATGAAACTCAATCGCCTTGAGCACATACTCGCCGCAACCTCCACTGAGAAATAAGAATAGATTTTAAATTATATCAAAACTATTTTCTAAAATGATTTATACTTCTCCAAATTTAAATTACCTTCGCTTTATTTATGTGCACATATTTCTCGGGCGTCTCCAAGTCCATGCTTTATTAAGATGTTTCCTGAGATGTTGAACTTATTTGTCTTGCGTAGTATTATCGGCAACATAGCGCAAAATGGCCTCACATGACTGCCCATATCCTCTTTCGTGGCCGCCGCAACATCGGAATCAAGCACAAGGATCTTGTATTTTACGATGTCGATGAACAATGCCACCCAATGACATCCTTTGATGTTCAAAGGCACATAAACTGCCTTACACTTGTTCCATGGCCGGTCTCTTTGAAGTTTTTTCCCCTTTACAAAGTCAATTAAATTCGCATTAAGCTCAAAATTTGCGAGGCCCTCCTTTTTGTATTGTAGAAAATTCTCCATCAACTGTTGGGCAACACATATCACTTAATATAACAACATCTTGCGGAAAGATGTCTCTATATTTTTTGACAGTTTCCTATAGTGATAGAGAATCTCATCCGTATACTGCACAAAACCAAAAAAAATAAAATTGTTAAAACACCACGACTAAGTAGTTAGCAAACTGACTACACAAGTCAGTCCCTTATAATATTGACGACTAGATTAGTCATCATGGTAGTCGAGCGTTATATAAGCGCGCGATTATGACAGTCGCAAGACCGACTATAGCAGTCAATGCTGCAATCTGTAAAGGCATACCTACAAATAGTAGCATCAACTATATAGTCGGGACCACGACTAAAACAGTCAATCCTATGCAAAACAGACCGACCAGTATAGTCGTTTGATCGACTGCGTAGTTGATGCTGACTTCCATTTTGACACAAAACTAAAAGATGGCATCGACTAGCTAGTTGGTTTAACGACTAATGCATACGCTCTCTACAAATCTACTCGACTGGGTCTTCGACTAAGACAATCATGTAGTTTTAAACAGAGCTACTACATTAGTCGACAGACCGACTAAACATTCACGACTTAGTATAATATATGTTCAAAATTACACCAAAGAAAAAAATAGAAAACAAATCCAAAAAAAATTACTTCATTCGTAAGCCATTCCTTGGTTTGAGCTAGTTCTCGGAAAAAAGACCAAGACAGGTCGAAAGTGCCCCCCCTGATGGTTTTAGGCTCCTGACTCCCCGTCATTGGAGATCCACTTCATTAGATTGCGAAGGATCCACTAGCTGAAATGGATCGTAATGAACCTCATTTTTCCTCTTCTTTGCTCGCTGGCCGGTGATGAACGGGGTTAACAGTGCACGTGCCCACTTTCGGGTCCTCCTCTTCTTCCTAGATATTGGAGAAATGACCTCTACTATTGTATCACCCAATGCCTCGTCCACAAAAACCTCTGATTGCACCTTCGTATTAGGTGTCTTGTAAGTGAGTCTGTCATCGACGGCTTGGACATCCCCAACAGCAAAGGTTTCTCCCTCCTCTTCCTCTAACTATTCTTGCTCAAAAATGTTCAAAATCGAAGCATCCAACCTTTGAAGGGCAGCAAGAACTATGTACATCTTTTGATTCAAATTGACCAAGCGCTACTCGAGATGCCACATAATCCGTGACTCAACCTCCTAACCAACCTCTTCAATATAACATCGCAGTCTCATCTCCATCTCGGGTAATCCACCTTCAAGTGGTCATTGTGTCTTAATGACGGATTGCTTAGCTGTGGGAGCCTCTCCAACAGCTTCGTATCGACCCTTTTTTACATCTTCCCTAACAGGGGAGGGTTCTCGGCCACGGTGTCCATCCCATATGGTAGCACCCTTCTCCAATAAACCCTCTAACACGACGATGGTTTTGTCATAAACATTACCTAAACGTAGAGTTCCCTACATGTAGGGGATGGCCTCAAACACCCATATCTACATTAGTAAACATTTCATTCCAATCAATAATCGTCACAAATAAACAATATTACAAAAAAATATTTACAAACAGTTATTGCTCACCTGAAAAGCAAATGGGAATCCCAAAAGTGTGTATATCTCATTGACGGATGTCAACTGCTTCTCAGCGAGCTTCTTCAGCCGTTCTTGGTACTTAAAAACAATGTTCTTCAACCACAAACTATCCAAAGTGGTCTCGAACGCCTCTAGGCCCCGTGGATAAGAATTGAACACGTCAAGAATCGACCATATTCATATAAAAATCTGAGTAATTCTTCTTTGCATCGGCACTGAGTAGTACACTCTTAAGGAAATAAATAAGGGTGACCTTTACTTGGTCCTCCATTTGCCCCTTTTTCGCCGGTGGGTCGCCTTTTTCTTTTCTTTTTCCTCCTCTCCTTCTTTTGGCCTTATTCGGCTTCCTTCTCGGTGGATTCCTTCTCAAACATCTTCTATCAACCTTTAGCTAGATCATCTAGCTTTATCTATGTATTTCCCCCAAAATGTTCTTGACGAAGACGGTTCTTTCACTTAACCGACTCCTTTGATTGAATTTTTGGTCTATAATGGCACCGCAACCTACTTACCATAGCAAAATCTTTAATCGAAAACCTAACTGGTTTTCTCTCAACTAAAAATCATATCTCTTTCTTCTTTGGGTTTCTCATTTAGCATGAGAAAATGCACATACTGCTTCGCGAACGTATTTTGCTTCCCTTGTTTACCCCTTTCAGTCCATTCCCTATCTCTGTAATATTTCTACCCTTTAAACAACTTGTTTCATTTTAAAACTTCATCAATCTGCAATATTAATTGCCTCTTTTATGTGATATTTTGTTCAGGTGGATGACTCATTGTTCGGTTGTATTACATCTACCTGGATTTTGTTATTGCCTCATATGTAACTCTCTTTGTTGTTTTTTCTTTCCCTAGTTTATGGCAGATTGTTATGTTAAATTTGGTGTTTGGAATCCCTGATGTTGTAAAGTTTAGTATTATTGCAATAAAATGTTATGGAGCTTATTGTTCAGTACATAGATTCATGTTTATATATCTTAATATAAGCTAAATATTGACACAACTTCTGTGGAAAAATTAATGTGAGCATTTTTTTATACTTATAACCTGACATATTTTGTTTCATCTGTGTCTTTTGCTCACTTTATTTTCTAAAAGCTTTTAAGAAGAGACTTCGTGGTTGTGGACAGAAAAAAAAATTGTATGAATATATATGAAAATATAAGGACATATTTTCTGAAGCAGTTACAGATTTATGCCAATACTTAGTTATATAACCTTATCCCCTTCAAGAATACGCCCCCGAGGAAGGAACTTTCAGAGCCTCCAAATTCTCTCCATGCGTTTCGACTTTAGTTTGTTATCCCCAACTCCCGTACATGTGGAACCGTCTTGAAGGACACGTAGAGTTAACATTTTTTTTCCCAAACATACTCCAGAACTGGCGCACAATTAACTTCATTTGGCTTATCAGATTCTTCATCATCCTTTATTTCATCAATGACATCCAAGTTTAAGCAATTTTCGATCCCTTTTTTTCCACTTCTAAAATTATAAAAGCAGTAAGAACCTCCACTTCTAGCAATAATGGCAGATCACGTTCTTCTTCGTTCGCCCTTATCTTATCACATTAATTTCTTTTATTTGTGGTTCAATTATTGTAAAATAAAAGCAATCTAGCATCTTTCTTTTATTTTTTAGTTTATTACAAATAATTTTTCATTTTGCCTTCCTTAATTTTGGTTTATTAAAGCTTATTCCCAATTGATCCCCTTAATTTTTGGTTTATTATAAATTTTTCATATTCTCAACCGTCTACGTATGTTGCTTCAATAGTTCTTACCATTTTTCCCCTTTGATTTTTGGTTAATTATAATTTTTTTTATTTTTCCATTTTGCCTCCTTCCAATTTGCCACTTGTTTGATAGTTTATTACAATCTTTGTTATTTTCTTATTTTGCCACTTATTTTTTGTTTATTATGCTATATTTTCAATATACCCCCTTGATTTTTGGTTTGATATAGTTTTTTGTCATATTTTCAATTTGCACCTTGATTTTGAGTTTATTAGAGTTTTTTTAACCTATTTTGCTCTTTTTTATGTTTTTGTTATTCCCCCTAATTTTTCACTTATCATAATTTTTCTTTATATTATTAAAGCTTCTCATAAACTTTATCGCCGTTAAAAGATTTCACCAATAACATTTAACAACTCTTATAATTAAAACGATTTGTGAAAGTAACAATGCAATACTTTTACTTATTAGACAATCAAATTTATATTTGGAATTGAAGTTTGGTATTTCAAAAAAAATTATCAATTTTGTGTTGCTCAAATCTCAAATACTAAGTGGAAATTAGCATACTTGTATATATTCTCACTCTAAACTTAATAAAAAAAAAATTGATAGATAATATAAGAGCTTTAACTTTATTTTTCATTTTTAAAGAGTATGTCATTGAATGAATATAGAACTAAAATTTAGGAAGAGTAGAAACCAAAAAAATTAAACAAAGGTAACGAAATATTTTAAAATTTATACATGAATTTGAAATTAGGCAACAACATGTGGATTGCTCATGTTATCTTCCACTAGTATTCCTATACATACCTTATGAAATTTCAACAAAAAAACGTATCATACTAAAAATTATTAAATATTAGAAAAATTAATTGAAAAACAGTTAAGGGCTTTACATTAATTATTATGTGTTGCACAAATATGAGAATGTGTAATTTTATTTTTTTCTCTATTCCAAAAGATATTTAGAGAATAAAAATAACCACGATAATCAACTCTTCTACCCTGTATAGAAATAATTGATCTCAGTGAAAACTTGCTTTTAGGTATAAGAATGTGTAATTTTATTTTTTCTCCATTAGACAAGATATTTAGAGAATAAAAATAACCACGATAATCAACTATTCTACCTTGTATGGAAATAATTGATTTCAGTCAAAACTTGCTTTTAGGTATGATCTTCACAAATACAATATCTTCACTAATATTAAAGCTTCCTACTAACTAAGAACATGCATGTAGTTATGATTTCTTCTTCGTATTTAATTTTAGTTATAAAAAATGCAGGAAGCATACCAAAAGAATTTACCTGCTTCACCTTCATTTTTTTCTTCTTCATGTGACTACCACACTGTTAGTTCCTATTTACATAGCATGAGATTAAAGTAAATTCTAAAAAGAAAAACTTCTTAATATGTGTTGACTAAAATATTTATTCCATTTGTGGTCTATAACTATCGAATTTGATCAATAAAAAATCAATTAATTTTGATACTCGATTATCTATTCCAAGAAGTAATATAACAAGAAAAATTAAATAATTACATTGTTACTATCTCATAACCAGATGTGACGACAAGTCACATAAATATATTGCAATGGTTTGATTATTCATTATTTCTTGCTCTAGATTTTTTTCTTAAATTTATTGCATCTCTCTTATAATTTATCTCTTTACAATTTTCTTCATCCTCTATGTATTCAACTACTAATTTTTACATCTTAGACATTAACAACTGTTGTGCAAGACACGACGGCGCAGAAGTGGAAGCGCAGGATCGGGTTGACTATGGTACCGGCGATAAAGATGATACAAGAAAATAAAAGTAAAGAGAAACAGAAAAAATAACGACCCAAGAAATTAGCGTGGTTCGGCAATTTGCCAATGTCCAAGGGAGGGAGATCTCACTTTCCACTAAACAGGATAACAAATAGAATACAAGAGGAATACTCTTTAACTCTCAACCTTACTTCCCAATAAAATCCCAATTACACCCTTGTTGGTTTTACTCACAAATTAGAGTACAAAACCAAACCACTCACAAAGCAATTTTTCCTCTCTTTCTCTCAATAAACAGACTAGAAAAAGGAAAGCTCTCTAATTACTTTGCTTGTAATGGGCTTCTCGTTGTTGGTGTTGTTGTGTTAAACCATGAGAACCAAAGCCTATTTATAGGCATATAAGTTCCTTGATCTCGAAGTTGAGATTCCTCCCCACGTAAACGTGGTCCCCAAGCTTAAAACAAATGGCTAATATGAAGCCACATGTCCAACATGTTGTCTCTTCTTTATCAGTTTCTTCTGTTTCCACTTTGACAACAGGTCAATGCCAACAACTGATATCTCTTTTTAGTTTTCAACTTTAAAACACCTCATCTACAGTTAATGAGCAACAACCTTTAGTGTCTAAATTCACTGGTGTATCCTCTCATATTCCTTCTAGTGCTTGGACTTTGGACATAGGTTCTACTCATCATGTACATCATGATTTGAGTTTATTTAAGTCTTTTGACTCCATTGATTATGCTCCTCATGTTGTCTCACCTACTGGACACAATGCAAGTATATCTCAAGAAGGAACAATTTGTCTTACTCCTCACATTACTTTTTCCAAGGTTCTATATGGGCCTTATTTTAAGTACAATTTTCTCTCGATCAGCTCTCTTGCTAAGAGTACAGGTTACTCCCAGCTATTTTATGCTGATTGGTATGTTATTTGGGACAATTCCAAGGCTACTCAGATTGGGAGAGGTACCTTGTTCTACAGGGTTCAAAGCTTGCTTCAGCCTCTTCTTATGCTTGTGATAGTGTTAATTCAGTCTTTTCTACTTTTTGTTTGTGCAATACAGACTTCGTCACCCCTCCTATATGATTCAACAACTTTTAAATAGAGATTTAAAACTAACATTAGAAATGACAAAGAGTTTCATTGTTCAATTTTTCATTATGCTAAGCAGAAGAGATTGCCTTTTGTTTCAAATGATAATTTATCTCATTGCCCTTTTATCTTTTTCACCTTGATATTTGGAGTCCATTTCACACAATAACAGTGGAAGCCTTTAGATATTTCTTGACTCTTGTGGATGATAGGTCTTGTTTTACATGGGGTTTTCTTCTTCGAGCCAAGTCTAATGTTCAGAAGGTTATTCCTCATTTTTTTGCCATGATACTCAGTTTGGCACTACCATCAAGAGAGTTAAGTCTAATAATGCTCAATCTTAATGATTTTTATCAGTCAACAGAGTTATACATTTGTGAAACGCAAAACAAGTACCTCATTAATGAACCATGATTATGTTAAATTCATGATATTTCTATATGTAAAGTTATAACAGTAAATAAGATATGTAAATTCGTTTATAAGTTATGCAAGTAACAAATTTAAATTACGATAAAACTGTTATAGAAATTGTATGTTATGTTGCGTAATTAAATATAAAATTATGTTATGCTTTGATAATTACGCAAATTATGTGATTAAGAAAATTTAGAAATAAATTGTTTGAAAAACAATTTGAAACTAAGAATTTTAAAATATGAATGCTTCAATATTTGTTTTAAAAGAAATGATTT
>WUAT03270825.1:0-11042 GCA_010015005.3 Ulmus americana | reverse complement strand
GTGACTTTTCTTTTCTTTTTTAAAGTAAAACTCCTTTTTATTTTTTTTACTTTTTATTTTAATAAAATATAATATTAATTTTTTTTAAAAATAATTATAATATTAACAAACTTATTTAAATTTATTATTATAAATAAATCTAATAATTATTACAATATTATATTTTTTTAAAAAAAATTATTTTCCAAATAAGTATATATATATTTCCTCTATAAAAAAAATCTATACATTTTAGGACTCAAATTGTAATAATAATAAAAAAAAAGGTTACTGTTTACATTTAGGGATAATATAAAACTAAGTTCAGAGCTTTGGAATACCAGCTACTTTTATTCCAGATTTTTAACTCCAAATTTTACAACTAAGAAAGTTAAGATGGACATCTCAATAATCGTCAAGCTTGGGACACGTGTGGTGGATGGATAATAACATTGAATATTGGATGCAATCAACATGTATATAAAGATGCTAGGCGGCGTGAAAGTGACACTCTAATTGGGAAGTTGGCAGATGGCAGTTGAACCAATAAGTCGGCGTCTAATAAAATAACTCAATTGCTTATAAAGTTGAAACAAAAAATTGTTGTTTAAAATGTCATCGAAAATTTACACCTTGCAGCCTGCAGGGCAGTGCTTATCATTATAAGCCAAGTAGAAAAAAAAGTACCCAATATGCTTATTTGAGCTTATGAAGTGTGCCAAAAAAACGACGAGAAGAAAAAATAGATCAGCCTTTCAATGCTTCGAACGACAACAATCCTAGAGGCCAAACCGCTAGTTATAAGGAAATAAGGGAACTAGTATCGGTTCCAGTAGGTTCTGCGTCTGAACCAGTTGTAGTCTGGCAAGCCCTGGATGGGACCCATTGCGGCAATTGCAATATCCTGGGAAGATCAAGCAAACAAGAAACTTAATACATCTGTTTTCTCATAGTTAATTGGGTTAAAGGGTAGATTATAGTACTTACCCTGTCATAGATAAATCGGTTCGCAACACGTTTGATGGTGCTCGTATCAACAGCATCAATCCTAGCAAACAGCTCAGCAAATGGAATTCTTCGGCCGTATGTAAGTAGCTGTGGGCAAAAATATGACGGGTATGAAAATTGAGATAAAATCCCAATTGAATGACAAAAACTAGACTAGAGCCTTTCCAAACTTGTGTCCGAAGAAACCCCTCATAAGGGAACCCAAGGATGAACAGAAAACTGATTCACAGGGGTCCAATCAGCTAGACAATTCCAGATGTTTGCATAAAATGCATAATTCGGTCGTGCACCTTTCCTTTTAATACTTTCTAGTTACTGGTACCACCTTTCTATAATTATATTAAAGAGATTGTGGAAAGAAGCATGACAAGGGCAAACTAATAACCTCTAGTTATTCCTATCTTGATCCCCTTGCTCCCATAATATTACAAGCAAGAGAAGAGTACCTGGCGCCCAATATCTTCAGCTATGGGACTAGTACCATCAATGTGAAGCAGCAGAGATGATTTTAACTGAAAGAGGGAAAAGAAAAAACAAAGTTCAAGAATATATGGCTTGGCTATAATGACTGTTACAGGTTATTCTGAAGAAATTACATTGCAGCATCACAGTATCAAAAAGAACAAAAGGATTTAGTTGATTAGATTAAAAAGTAGCTATGTCTACAACAAGCAGCAAATTTCCATTGCTCAGTGCTCACATTAATAAAACAAAAAAAAGTATGACTTGGGTGGTTACCTGATTACGAGCTCGAATAACATCAGCTTCCGAAACTCTATAAGCTAACTTGGTTATCTCATACATTATTGCCCAGGCCAAATCATCTAAGGCATCCGGCTGCAGTAAAGAGCAATAACAGTATTCAAACATTATATTAATACTAGCTAGAATATGCTGTTACATTTAAAAGAGTCCATAAGATCGCAGATCACCTTAGCAACAGCATAAACACCAAAGAGGCCAGTGTCTTTGTAGTTGGTGTTAAAAGCCATCATGCTTTCTGCTATTTCATTAATGCCAATCCTCTGTGCCAACTCAGAACTGTTCGCAGATGGTAAAAACTAATAAATGCATGTTCTTCAAAGAGAAAAATATCACAATTCAATACTTTTAAATTGACATTAGACAAAAAAAGGGGCACACAAACTCACCCCATGTGCTTTCCACCTCCTGTATTTTTATTCCACGAACCCAACATAGCTTGCATGACCATCAAGGCAATGGAATCTGGATCTGTCCAAGATGCTCCGTTGAAAGCAACAGCGAATTGTGCAAGAGGAATATCATCATCAATAATTCTAACCTGATATTCACAACAAAATAAAAAGAATAAGTTAGTGTGAGAAAAATAATTGCACTACATCAGAACAAAATAAGATAAATCTCTCACCTCAGAACCAGTGAAAATTGCAGCTTCTTTTGCAACTAACTGAGATGCTGTTGTTGGATCAGATGACAACTTTGTAAAGGAATTCTTTACTGTGCCAACAATATCTTCATGCTTAACAGCTCCTGAAGCAACGATCACCTGAAAAAGAAGTTTGAAATATGCGCTTGTGATCAGGAAAACATGTCAACTGTAAACAGAACCTAAGAAAGACAACAGCTTCAACACTTGATCTACAATAGTACGAAAAACTGCTTAAATGAAGGATTCTAATTCCTGAATACCATTCTGGGAGCAGTGTAGTGTGTTTGAATGTAGTTCTGGAGATGCTCTTTGGTGATAGTCTTAATATTCTGGGAAGGTCCAAGAATTGTTCTGCCAAGAGGAGTATACTGGAATGCAGTTGCGTGCAAATGATCAAAAATTACTTCCTCAGTTTGCCCCTCAACCTGCACCACCACTAAACATTTAGTCCCCCACAAATAGAGTGCTAACTCGAAAAAGACAACACTTTGCATGGATAAATAACATAAAAAGCCACTATTTTTATTCAGTTTATAGAAATAATAATAATAAACCTGCAATTACTCAAATGAGAGAAAACAAAATCGAAACTCAAGACCATCAGCGTGAAAACCACCATAAGTAATGCACAAGTGATCATTATATATCCCAACCGAGTATCACTTAGATTTTGAAAGAATGTAACCCGTAATTGCATACAACAATAATACCAAAAAACAAGCTACTTGTGAAGTTAAATTTCCAAATTACTACTCCAAAAACCATGATCATATAAAAACAATTATATCATCAAAAACCCAAATAGAAATCTTTTACCTCCTCCATTTCCCTCAGAATCACATCACGCTCGCGACTAATACGATTCTCATCAAACTTCGAGTTCTGCAAAATATCAGCCAGAATATCAAGCGCCTTAGGCACATCCTTGTCCAACACCTTGGCATAATACGTGGTCTGCTCCCTCGAAGTGTAGGCATTCAAATGGCCACCCATGTTCTCAATCTCCTCCTCCAGCTCTCGCGCCGTTCTCCTCTCGGTACCCTTGAAGATCATGTGTTCGAGAAAATGCGCCGTCCCATTCGTCTCTTCGGTCTCGAACCTCGACCCGGCATCGATCCAAACCCCAACAGTAGCGGTCTGAGCCGCGAGATTGGACTCGGTAGCCACGCGCAAACCGTTAGGGAGGGTGGTAACCCTGGTTTCCGGAGCGGATAGGATCCGGGTGTGGTCGGTGACAGCCGGGTGGGGCGACCCGTATTTGAGGAAACGCGGGTCGGGATTCTCGAGCTGCTGGATCTTCGATTTGACGGCCTCGGCGAGGCGGTCGTAGACCATGGCATCTGGCGGAGGAGGAGCGGGAAGGGACGAGTGGGACGTGGCGACTGCGGAAGCGGTCGATGCGGATCGGACAGCTTGGGTTAACAATAGCTGAGCCGGAATGGTTCGCCGGTTGGACCGGCGAGCCATGGTGGTGATCAGGTGCTTAATCGCCATAGCTCCGATGGCGGTTCTGGTGTGAGCTCACCGTAGGTTTCTAGGGTTTTCAGTGGCGATGAGAAATGGCGAAGAGAAGGGCATGGAACGAGAAGCACAGATCTTTCTTTCAGGTTTGTGGTTTTTCTATTGGGAGCTGTTTTGCCCGGTCAGAAGGGAAAACGGCGTCGTGTGATTGCCTGTCTTCTCATCAAAAACGACGTCGTTAACAATTGGGAAAATTATAATTTGGTACCGTAAGAGTTATCAAAAAGTACTTCGTATTTTGAAGTATTACTTAAACTATCCATCTGATTGCTCTAATTACACTTAGGTATTCTAAGTTTTATAACGTTTACAAGAAGTCCAAATTTACTCTTAACTAAGTTTAATTTCAAACCAAGAATTGCAAAATTTTGGAATGGTAGCATGAAAGCCCATGGTCCTAACTTTATTTAACAGAAAAAATATAAATAGAGATAATTTTTTCAATATATTCACGTTTAATGTTAGATCAAAAAAATGGGGCCGTTTTGTTACGTTTTACAACTAAAGGTACCAAAATATAATTTTCTCTTAAAGTATTTAATTTGTTTATATTATTTTTTTAATGATTTACTTATTGGGTCTCTGATATTAGCCTAAGGCCCAAAAAGTGAGAATTAGTTTTTACGGCCCAATTCTAGAGGAGATCCAAGCCCATACAATGGAACCCTAAAAGAAGAGCTATATATATAAAGGACGAAATGGAGGCAAAACCCTAGACAGAAGAGACGTATCATCCTCCTCCCAAGAGTCTTTGAGGCGGTAATCTGAATCTCTCTGACTCCGACAACCATGGCTACCGCGAAGACTGTGAAGGATGTCTCGCCTCATGAGTTCGTGAAAGCTTATGCCGCCCATCTCAAGCGATCTGGCAAGGTTTAATTTTGCTTTACCCATTTGTCTGTTTCTCTAGAAAGTTGAGGAAAATTGATGGAATGTGATGGAAAAATCTGATTTTATTTATTTATTTTAGTTAGTGAAATGAGAAAGCTTAAAACTTGTTCTGTGATTTAAGATGTTCTTCATTGATTGTAGTACTAGGATTTTGAATATTTATTGGGTAATGGGAGTCGTTAAGAAACTGATTTAGCTAGAAAAATAAAGCTTCTATTCCTGCAATTAGTTTTGTTTTAAGAAACTTCTAGGAATTTTGTTAATTTAATAGATTGTTTTGTTAAATTCTCTTACGGATTTCATATTTTGCTTCATAATAACTTTGCTCCGCTTTGAATCTTAGTTTAAACTCTGTTTGATAACGCTCCCTCTGGATGATATAGGTTAAGAATTATTTATCTCTATCGTGTTATTAGTGGATAAGTAGTTGAAATACTTTAGTTATATATGGAATATGTATTTAGATTTGTTTTGTTTGCCGTTTAGTTAGAAATTTCTCTAACGAAATTGCTATGACCAAGTAGTGTTCTCTTTTTTCTGGTTTGGTTTCAATTTTTTTCTAGCTAATTTTAAAATGTTACTCTATCAGGTTGAGCTTCCTCACTGGACCGATATTGTGAAGACTGCAACCTTCAAAGAGTTGGCCCCTTATGACCCAGATTGGTACTATGTCAGAGCTGGTGCGGCCCCTTGTTTCTCACACAACATATTTTCATTCTCTCGTAGGCTTATTTTGTGTATCATGGCATTGTTTTTTCTGAACTCTTTTGTTGTTGCAGCCTCCATGGCCAGGAAGATCTACTTGAGAGGTGGACTCGGTGTTGGTGCTTTCCAGAGGATTTATGGTGGGAGCAAGAGGAACGGGAGTCGCCCTCCCCATTTCTGCAAGAGCAGTGGTGCCATAGCCCGACACATTCTTCAACAGTTGCAGAACATGAATATCGTCGACATTGACACAAAGGGGTAAGCCATTTTTGCACTCACTTTCTCTTCTCATGGTAGAATTGCAATAGCTTTTGACCCAAGTCATAGATAAAACTTTTATTGCATCTTAATCATGTTTTGTTTTCGTCTTTCTAACAGTGGGAGGAAAATCACATCCAGCGGTCAACGGGACCTTGACCAAGTTGCTGGCAGGATTGTTGTTGCTCCATGAAAACAAAACAATTTATGAGTTTTGCTAGTCCACATGCTGTATCGAATGGTTTAGTTTTATATTTTATTTAGTTACAGCAAATTGTTTGACAATTTTGGTTTCAACTGCGAGTACCATTAAGATAAAACATATGGTTTAATGTTTTGTTATCTTAGTTTTTCTTCTTTTTTATTTAAAAAAATCTTAATTTTGTACGCTTTTTGTGTTTAATCTCTAAATGTATGGACCAGAATTTTGAGGTTATTTGAGTTTTTTTAATTACGTTATCTTTCATCAGAAGATGATATGTTGTCGCTAGTCTCGATACCCGGTAACTTTACCATAAGCCAAAAAAGAAAATTGACTCTTTTATTTGCCAAATTTTGGATATCCTACGATTCTTTTTTAGGTAAGCGTTATGGCTCGTTTACTTGAACAGTGGATTTGATTGAAAATGTTTATTTACTTACAATATTCAATAATTGGTATAAAGTTTGTGTGTACAGTATATATTCTGGTCAAAACCGATCTCGCTCTAACAGTTTGGACTGGGTCTAAATTGCACTACCTCATACGGCTCTTGAGGATCGGATATTTTATCTTAATATGTTATAAGATAGATAAAGTCAAAATACATCATATGACATAATTTTAAGAATTCTACATGTTATTGTTTAACAATAATATGTTATTTTTAAATAATTAAGAATTCTACATGTTATTGTTTAACAATAATGTGTTATTTTTAAATAATTAAGAATTCTACATGTTATTGTTTAACAATAATATGTTATGAAAATTATGAAATTTCACTGTTTTTACTAAATTACACGCATAGCAAGACATTCTAAATTCAGTCTTTATAGATTTGTTTCGAGTAGTTAACGTATTAACTTAAATGTCCACCAAAATTTACGCGAACTTACATGTTTCTATTTAAAGTTAAAAAAATTGGACTAAATACCCCTATACGTAAAAGTACCTCTTGAAATTTGGGCGAATTTGCACAAAATACCATTAAAGAACAATTTCAGAGGTATATTTTGGTTAACTTTCAACTTTAAGGGGCAACATGTAAGTTCGCGCAAACTTTAAGGGGTATTTGAATCAAAAAGTGGTGGCTCCCAAACATCTGGTGACATTTCAAGCAAACCAAGACAATACCAAATTCCATCAAATAATTGGATAAGTTCTCAATTTCCCATTTATGGAATTTTCGTTGGAGCTTCTTTGAACCTCTTGGACATCATGTTGGTATTGACCTTGTTGTGTATTTATGTTGTTTTTTTCTTATTTAGTTTATAGGTTTTATAGTATTGATTTTAGTTACGTATTTGATGCATATTTTATTCATTAATGTTATTGTATAGATATATTGAGGCTAAAGTATTTACATGTTCCCATGACTAGGTATATTTAATTTTTTATTTAATAAAATCTCTCTGTTGATATTTTCTTATTTTACAAACTAATGTAAACATATACCTAATTGTTCAAAATTAACATTTATATGAGTCTTATGATTAAAACAAATATCCATAATTCATGTAATTTTCATGCGTAATATCGACATGGATATATATCCGTAATATTTCCACAAATTATAACTTGCGATATTTTCAAATTTTGAGATATTTTCATCTTTGCTTTTCACATCACCACTTCTCATATCTTTCCTTTTTAGCCTTCCACTTCTCTGAACCACTTTCTTCTTCCTCACACCACATCTCTCGTCAAACTCAAATATTTTATCTTCCTCTTCCTTCTTTCTTTTCCATTTATCTATCACATATCTTTCTTTGTGCAGGCGTTTTCTTCCTCTGATTCATTATTTCTGCTTCTAGACTTAATGCTTTGTTTTGTAGGAAGGATAGAAAATAGAAAGAAGGGAGAGACTAAATTCTAAGGTGAAAAAAATTGAAGAGATAGTGAATAATTTTTTTTTCTAGTGTTTGATATTAGTAGAATGAATGAAAATAAAAATTATTTCTCTTATTTAGTATTGACAAAAAAATTAAAAATATATATATATTCTATTTATATAATTATTTTTCTATCGTTATTTTGTCTTTACAAAATTTAAAACTCACTTATATATAATACATTTTGGCAAAAAATTATGATATATATATATATATATATATATATATATATATTAGAGGCAAACAAACTATTAAATTTTATTTTTTTTCCAATATCCAAACAAATAAAAAAATGAACGGGCCTAAGAATCGTCATTGGGTCATTTCCACTCTAATTGACAGCAAATAAATAGAAGAATATATATATGGATCTTGAGGAGTTCAACACATTGAATTTTTTTCGATTAATGCCAAAAATATCTATTTAGTCCTTCAAGTCTAATTAAAATTAAAAATCAACTCAATTTTGAAAGATTAAAAAATAGATCAAGTGGGATTTAAAATTCTTTCTATTCACGTATCACTCATCCATTAATTCTTTCATCATTTTTCTTCCTCGCAATTTTACTTCCTACTGAAAGCCTCTGCCTTTCCTTTTTCTTAACGCATGTTTACTCATTAAGAGGTTATTTATCTTATCTTTTGTTTTTATATTCTTTTTTCTGCGCAAAAAATTCAGTATAGATTTCTTAAATTTTACAGTAAAGAAATTCGTCTTTGGAACTGGGTTGTTCTTATTTTCCACAACAAAATTCCAAACATTACGTTCTTGAAAAACTGAGAAAAAATGGCCATCAATAAGAACACAAACCACAAACATGTTGGATCTTAATGTTAAAATCGCTGAATTAACCTGCAATAATGAGTAGGAGATGGCTATGGAGCAGCTCCCGAAAGTGGAAGATTCCGGTTACTCAAACACCTCCATTTTCATTGCCGAAAAAGCTCCGAGCTTCCCTTTCAATGGCAGAGACACGGATTCTTCCATTAATAATACCTCCACGTTTATCTTTGACATCTTGAAGAAAGGAAAAGAAGGTCTTTTCCTGAACAAATACCCGTCAACAACTGAAATCCTGAGGAGGCAATTTTTTCCGGTGACCGGAGAGAAATAAGACAAGAGAGCAGATTCTGGCGTGGGATTATCGTTGGGGCCTCGGTAGTTGAACTTGTCTTTTGCAGAGTCCGCCGGCGGTTGCGGGTCGCAGCAACCGGAGCTGAGACCGAAAGTGAAGCAAAGCCGACGGGACCGAAGCTGCGCCCCAGAGCTCTAAGTACCTCGGAGTTACGTTGTACCGGCGAACTGGCCGATGGGAATCGCAGATCTGGTGCGTCCAGCTAAATTAATAAATAAATGTAAAGAATTTAATTATATCTTCAACGTAGTCGTTAACATGAAAATTAATATCAGCACCAAAGCCTAGGAACATGATTGCAGCTCTATCATAAGTTCTGAAAATGTAAAATAAAAAATATCCAATGAGGATAATTTAGCTAGACGCACCAGATATGAGATTCCCATCGGCCGGTTCGCCGGTAAAACGTAACTCCGCGGTACCGAGAGCTCTGGGGGTTCGGTCCCGTCGGCATTGCTTCACTTTCGGTCTCAGCTCCGGTTGCTGCAACCCGCCACCGCCGGTGGAGTCTGCAAAGGAAAAGTTCAACCACCAGGCCCCAAGGATAATCCCACGCCAGAATCTGCGCTCTTGTCTTCTTTTTCTCCGGTCACCGGAAGAAAAAAAAATGGCCTCCTCACCATCCCAGTTGTTGACAGGTATTTGTTCAGGAAAAGATCCTTTCCTTTCTTCAAAATGTCGAAGATAAATGTGGAGGTGCTATTAAGGGAAGAATCTGTGTCTCTGCCATTGAAAGGGAAGCTCGGAGCTTCTTCGGCAAAGACAATGGAGGAGTTTAGTTGATTCAGCGATGTTAAAATTAAGATCCAATATGTTCTTATTTATGGTTATATTTTTGGATAATTACTAATGGTACCCTTTAGTTAATCAAAAATACAAAAATAATTGTAATATTTTAAAAACTCGCCATAAATTCAAATATTTTTATGAAAATCTCAAAATTACCTTTTTATTATAAAAAAAAAAAAAAATTCTTTTTTTTTCTCTTTTTTCCTATTCTTTTCTCCCTTCTTCCGACCCTCCCCCTCCCCCTCCCAGTTGCTGACCCCTTTCCCTTGCCGACTTGACCCACCATTTGTCGTCGAAACAACCCAGGCTCTTTGACCCAAACACCCAATTTGTCGGTGATGCTACCCAGGCCGCAACACAACCCATACCACCCCATTGTGAAACCTAATCACTCGCCGTGAAACCTAGCCACCCGCAACGAAACCCATATCTCTACCGTCTGCAAAACCCACCCTAACCATTAGGAAATTTTCTTCGTTGAGCCCGATTTTATGGATTTGATTTATGTATTTTATTTATGAATTTGTTTTCTAGTTTGCAGTTGATTTATGGATATATGGTAAATTTATTTGTGAATTTAATTTCTAGTTTGAATTATGAATTTGATTTATATTATTTGTAAGTTTAGTTTTCCCTAATTTTTGTTTTTGCTTTGTTTTTATGTTTTCTAATGAGTACACATTGATTTTTATTAATTTTAGTTCTTTTTCTTGTATTTTCTATTCTGCTTTGGGAAAGATACTCGTTCATTTATGATTAGTTTATGTTAAAACTGGTGAAGAGTAATTGATAAAATTCTTAACAATTTTTTTCATTGGATGTTTCAAAAATTAATTAGAGTTTTAGTGTTAAGATCTGAAGCTCCCACTATATTTTATGTTTATCATGTTGAGCTAATTAGAGAAAAATTATGATAGAAACAAAAAATGAGTTGAAGAAAATAATAAAAAATGAAAGAAAAAAACTCTGGAAATCGTAAAGAGAATAGAAAATAAAAAAGAACCGGAAAGGAAAAAAAAATTAACGAACTGAAAAGGAAAAAAAAAATTAATATTTTTTTAATTATTAACTAAGAGTAATTTTATTTTATATACGAGAGTTAAAATGATTTTTCAAAATATCAAAAGTCTCTTTTTGTAATTATGATTATTAGAAGATATTTTTGACGAGTTTTTTAAAATTTTAAATCTTTTTGATTAACTAGAATATCATTACGAAATTATTTTTTTTTTTTTTTTTTTTTTTTTTTT
>WUAT03270714.1:0-11043 GCA_010015005.3 Ulmus americana | reverse complement strand
GACAACTGAAATGTAAATATTCTAGTATCACCCTTCATTTTCTTCGCCACGTTGTCTAACACCATTAGGTTCCTCGGTTTTTGAGTGGCCTTCATCTGACGAACTCCAGAAGTACCAGATTGAGCCGGTGACTTCGTCTTAGGAGATTGATGTTTTTTTGGATGAGTCTCCTACACAAAATAAACGTTAAAGTGATAGACATATTAATTTAAGTATTTAACATGTACAAATAACATATCATATACAAATAAAGTAGACAAATAACTTACCGGGGCATTAACAGGGACTAGTAAGCACTCTGGCCAAATGACAAAAGTCCCAACCG
The DNA here is from genome assembly GCA_010015005.3 of Ulmus americana. Lineage (NCBI taxonomy): Eukaryota > Viridiplantae > Streptophyta > Magnoliopsida > Rosales > Ulmaceae > Ulmus > Ulmus americana. Next base: position 10,718 of record WUAT03270714.1, on the reverse strand, counting down.
CATCCATAGTGGTATTTATCTCACTGTTTACAGTGTATAACAATGAGGTAACCACCAAGCATGTCTATACTAAGACTCTTGCATTACCATGTCTAACTAGTCGGCTATGAACATAAGAATTATAACCTTCTAGTTGGGGTTGAGTCAATCCTACAACCACTTTGTGATCTTCATCCTCAATACAAAGATACACTTCCTTCTGCAAACATAACACCAAAATATATTTACCAACACATTTAGTTTAGAAATACAATTTAATTTTTCTAATTTAACAATTTTCTCAAATAAAACCCTAAAAAATGATTTTTTCAAATTAAATTGATTATAATCAAATTTTATAAAATTAATTACTCCACAATAATACCTAGAACATATTTAACGATAATTAATCAACAATAAGGGCAATCAATCACAAATTTAGCAAGAATTTGAAGATTTCATACAACAAAAAAAACCATAATTTCACCAATTTCAATCAATTAAGCACAAAACTCAAAAAAATTTAAATCCAATCTGTAAAAATGATTACCCATAATGTTTTAACAAATAATCTAACAACAAAATAAAATTTAACTATCAATTTCTTACCAAACTTTTAAAAATCTCAAACAATAAAAAAATTAAGAAAGAATTAACAAAAACCATACCTTGATTGTTGGAAGGCGAAATCCACGAAACAAACTCTTACAAATCGATTAGATTACCAAAATACGGAGGGGGGAAGAAAAAATTGCCAGAGGAGAGAAATTTTGGGGGTTTTGACCGAAATGAAGAAGGAAATCGCAACTTAAGTGATTCTGTAAACACTTTCTGCGACGGGTCACATGACCGAGGTGCATTTTAAGTAACTATTGGACCAATCGCGAGAGGCATACGCATGCCCATCGTGAAAAGTCTTGCACTACCATGGATGACAATATCCCGATATATCCAATGAAATATCCATTTTGCCAGGGGTGCGATATCGAAATCGATATCCATATTTTCATAATTTTAATATAATAATTTTCATTTCTTTTTTTATTTTTTTTTACGATATCGATATTGATATTGATATTTCCACCGATATTTCCATAAATTCATAATTGTGATATTTTAATCCTTGTGCACTACTCACTTTTTGGCTTTTTTTGCCATCTCCTATTACCTTTTTTGTGGTAGTGAACAAAAACAAAAAGGTAAAGTCTATATGGATGGGCTAAAGGATAGCAAAGTTATTAATCAATATACCCAAAATTCTTTTTTTGTATATGAATATAATTCAAGATGCTGCCGAGTATCAATTCTTACCTAAAAGAAACCTAACTTGGTGGGACTTAATTAATTAAGATTCAAGATACTATACTAAGGAACCATAACCCTTCAAAAAAAAAAATTCTAAAAATAAATATACGATATATATCTGCCAAAATTTATGGTACAATAATGGAGTAACCTATTTTGCTATTCTAAAGAAATCGGCTGTTGGCTGAGATTTTACTCACCCGGATTATCTCTAGATTAAGGATATTCAGGTAGTAATTAGTCGTCAGTAAAAATTATTATTATGGAGACCGAGTCCAATTAGAAGACTGTTCTATTGGATCTTGATGAGGCCAACAAGGTCAATAAGTCAAAAGAATGAAGGTCGAGCTCCTTTGTTCTGATATATATATATATATATATATCAGTCTCAACTCTCAAGTAGCAAGCAACTGTTTGGAGGTGATGTCATTTAACGATACCTCATTGTCCAGATAACTAGAGTTCGGCTTGTAAAGCAGCTTCCGGCGGCAGGAAACCATCTCACTTTATATCTTTTGTTACGAATAGGTTCAATCCAGACGGATTACTAAAATATTTAAACTATTTTATTGTACTTAATCTACAATTATTTGCTATAAATAGACGATGAAATTTATTGTATTTTAGGATCAGTGGCTTAAATGGCCCAACAAACAAACAAAAAAAATAAAACTCATAAATCAAAAATAATTTCTATTGCACATATAAGATATAACCCTTTAAATCAAATAATAAAAAAAAAAAAAAAATTCTCTCAAAACCTTGTCTGAATCATCACCGGCACAAGCACGGCTCAAGGTTACCCTTGGCCTGGTCGGTGTTCAGCCGCGTTCCTAGATGCCGAGCAAGTGGGCAAAAGTGTGTCATGGAAGATTTAGGCAACCGAGTTCGTTGGGCTGTTCGTCATAATGAAAGACGAGGGATGGCGGTGGAGAACAAACCCGAGCTCAAACCAGATCTGATGGCTTGACTAGGTGACTGCAATCCGTGGCTGCTCGGATGCTTTAGTCGCACCGGTTGGAAGTTGGAGCAATGACCAGAAAATGTAGAGCCGGGCCAGGGAGAGGAAGAAGACGAAGAAATTGATTTTTTAAACATTAAATAAATCAAAAAGAAATTGGAGACCATTGTTGCAAACTCACATTTTTGTTGATAAAAATAAGTCTTTTATTTTATTTTACTTTTAATCACTTTAACATGCTTGAAACACTCTGATTTAGTGGTTTGAAGCTCTGCTTGCTTGTTCAAACATTCTTGTTAGAACACCAAGATCCTTCTTTGAACATCTTGTCCAAATACACCTTTTTCTTTTTATTTTGAGTTTAATCTGTATAATCTTCTTTGATTATTCATAAATTATGTTTACGTATTGTTATTCCAAATTCGATCCTAACACCGACCATTTGTAGATTTTTAATATCCTATATACTAATATTAATCAAGAAAGCTATATTAAATTAAGCCCAAATTTCTGGTTTTTTTCTGTGTAGTAACTTGAATCTCCTAGTTTGTGCAATATAAATCTTAAACTATATATATTACTCTAAGCGTCAAACAAAAAGTAGGTTGAAAAAATACATTAAATGGATATCAACGTCAAAGAATGTCTCCTATGTACAAATATTAATTATAGAATAAATTTTCTGTGTATCTACCAGTACCAAAGGCAATTCTCTACATTAATTCATATAGGCAACAACGAGCTGCCTTCCTTTCCAATTATTAAGATGATATAGATATGTCATATATACAGCTGCTATTAGTTGGATCAGCACATGTGCAAATCTTGTAAAGACAAAGACTGCTAATATAATTAATAAAATTGTTGATTAGCTCATCACTTTCTTGGATTAAAAAAAATGCATTTAGCCTTTAGGGTTTAGCTCGCTAAGATTATTACTTAAAACTTTGTTTGGTATATAAGCTGCATGCGTCTAATAATGACCATTAAAGGTAGTCTTAATCATTTATATCAATCGTGTTTTAGTTTAGCTTTCTTTTAAGTTTTGCTTTCCCCTAAACTTTGTCCAAAAATTTCTGATTTTAAGGGAATGCTTTGCTTTGACTATACTAAGAGCAAACGGCCGTTTTCAGGAAATAAAATGCTGATGTGAAATTTGATATAACACCTTAACAACTAATATAGATGGCAAATATATTCATTATAGTTTTTTAACTATAACATTTTTTATGATAGGATATGTTCTTTTATAATGCGTTATAATTATTCATATATATTTTAGGGGTTTTGGTGGTCATTGACTAGTATTTTCGGTTTTATTTTGGCCACTTAGTGAAAGTGCAGTGATTTGACCATTTTTTACACAAATTGTTGCAACAATGATCATTGCGTCTAATTTCATTTATTTTGAGGCGTTAAGTGATGGCATGGATGGCCAAAGTGGAACAAACTCAAGTTCCATTTTGGTAATCTACGTCATCACTTAATGCCTCAAAATGGATAAAGTTGGATGGAATGACCACTGTTGCAATAATTTGTGCAAAAATAGCCAAATTACTGCACTTTTATAAGTCAATGGCCAAAATGGGACCGTAAAAACAAGTCAAGGGCCACGCGCGTTATTTTTTTCTATTTTATACTAGTTGCTTTTGGAATTTGAGTTTAAAATTTCTATTTTTTCACCTAGACTCTTAAATTAAAAGTTGTATTAATTATAATATGATTTTAGAAGAATATATATATCACATTATTGAACAACATTTCTAGAAAATTATATATGGAAAAAATAGAGTATGGTTAAAACATTATAATAAAAATTCCTAGTGATGCATAATGTACCTATATTATATAGATCTATATACTCATAAGGAGTCAATTTCATGATAATAACTCCATACCGAACCTTGTCTCTAGAAGTGGTTTACAGTATAAATCATTGGTCATAATAAGTGAGTGGATGCAAGCATTGATAAGATTATAACTTTCAAGAGAGGATTTTTCGCCCAAAAAAAAAAAAACTGTTTTAAATTATTGAATTTCACAAAGAAATTAATTTATTAATCACCGGCAGCTCAATGCTGAAAATAATAAAGCTGTTTTTGTTGGTTTATAACCCGCTTTTGCAACAATACAAAAAAAAAATCAGTCTATTTTTGACTTTTTTATTTTATTTTATTTTGTTAGTTTTTTTCAAGCGAAGTGGGAAAAATTAGGGAAATGGAATTATGGGGAAAAATAAAAAGAAATAAAAAGAAAGAGGGTTTTCTTTAGGATAGACAATAAGGAGGTGAAGTGGGCCTGTAGTAAATTAATATGGGCCTACAAATGTCTTGTGGTTAGGTGGGGTTGTGGGCCCAAAAGGTAAGGACGCTAAATTCACCTGACGTGGGGGTATGGACACCTCATCATAACATCTATGGTCCTCCACTCGTCAACGCGGATGATACAATCTGGTATGGATGGTCCTTGTGCATGTTTGGGTCCCACATTCCAATTTTTTATTTTTATTTCCAAACCTTGTGGGTCTGGTTTTGACCTTGTAAGGTTGACTTGTGGTTTAACACAAGTCTCATGAACAAATGATTTTGGATGTTAAAAAGATTAATATGTTGAGAATTAAATCTTTCAATTTCTGTAGGGAAATTAAATCCCTTTTAGAAAGGGATATGGATTTGATCTTGTTAGATCTTGGTGGATTTGTTGTGATTGATTGGAAAAACTAAAAGCTTCATGATTAACCAATCCATAACATATGAGGAGACAATGTATTAGGTGGACCTGAACTGTTCTTAATCTTTAACCATTCAATGGAGGAGTTGCTTGACAAGAGATTTAGGATTTAGGATTTTTGAATTGTAACTTAAGATAGCAACAAGGTTATCCCAATCACATGGGGTGTCTATTAATCCATTATAGATCAGTACTTCTACAAGTTGCTTATCCTTTGAAGCTCTACTAGATCTATATATTATATACAAGCCCACCAATATGAGATCATCAGTTTTCCAAATTTTGGGCTTCTTCTTTCTTCTGATAATTTGATCATATAGCTTGTGGCCCAAGCAATGAGAAATGCAATAACAGTATGATAAACCCTATGGGGAAGAAGTATGTAATGAAATTGCAATGTGTGTCAAAATTTTATAACAAGAATCATTATAAAAAGCTCTTAATTAACTTGATAAGAAATTTAGATTTGAGAAAAGGTAAATGGCCCTTTTAGATTAGCCTAATGCAGAAGTAAAACGCCAAGGCTGCAACTTAGGCAAGTGCTTCATTTGTCAGCTTCCTTAGCCATCAGTTTATACCGATGGAAGGAGGCGGCCATTGTGGTGAGGACTGGCCGTGACACTTGCAGACATTGCATAGTTTCTGGGACAATGGCCCTTCATAAGGAGCTTCACTATTTGTAACTTTCCAATTTGCTAACTCATGTTCTGCTATCAAGATTTTCTAGCAACCTTCCTCCTTTTGGATGACCCTTTTTGCCTTTCGTCTTTCTTCCTCTTCTGAGTTTGCCTATGGAAAGATGAACCAACCAACGAAGGTTGGTCTTTTAATGCAAAGCTCTTTGCAACATGTCCCAAGTGAAGTTTCTTCACCATAAAGAGCCCTTTTAGCGCCCCCCTATGAGCTGCGTATGCTCTAACCCAGGAGCAAAACGCGTCTTTTGCTAGCTGCTTCATGTCGGGCTGAGAAAACATATTAAGGCAAAACATAAATGGAGAACATACGATAGTACGATCAATTTGGAGTAAAAAACATTTGAAACAAATTTCAGAATATGCATGGATCATATTGTACCTCGGCGGAGATAAATCCTTCAAGTGCTCTTTGCAAATTCACCACCCAGGGATGTGTATCTATGAAAACAAACTTCTTGGTATGTTGCTTCTGGACAGAGGATGTAAAACTATCCAACACTTTTGGGAGGGGGTAGTCAGTGAGTGAGACGCCATGTTTCTCCAACTCTTTTAAATAATCCATTTCAACTGGCTGTAAAAATAACAATGAGTCTCCTCTTTCCCCCAGTCGAGCAGTTCTTCCGACCCTGAGTCATGGATAAATGTAACATCAAGCTCCTATAGGCTAAAGACCCTAACTTCAATCTCAGTTGAAACAGTGAACCTGTATGACTAGATAAATTATCACTTGGTAGACCCAGCCTAGGGAAAACCCACGATCAGAAAGAATCTGATCATAAAGCTAAGCAATCCCTAAAGTAATTCTTTCCATTGTTAAACCAAAGATATGAAGATTCCAAGGCTTTTAGAATCATTTAGTATGACAACAAAAGTTTTAGAGAATGGATTGCTTCCAGTATAAAACTTACCTGGCAACCTTTGTTAAAAACAATGAACATAAATAGGGTCAATGACAACGTTAAACATGCCAATTGAACAAGAAACTAAAACTCAAAAACTAAATTAATAAACGAAAATTCTCAGGAAGGAAGAGCGGGCCATAAAAGGAAATAAACAAATATTACCTATGGACATATTCAGTAGCATCTCCTGGAGAATCATACTGTATGATGCATCTAACTTTTGGAAAATCTAACCCTCTAGCAGAAACATCTGTTGACAAAAGAAGTGCCAATTTATCTGTTTTAAAGGCTTGAAACGTGGTTTTTCGATCCTCCTGCTTCATATTCCCATGTAACCGGAAGGTCTTGCATCCCAAAAATTTCTGTTTAAGTTCTGTTTCTTGTTGTGGATGAGATGAAAATTGGAACTCATTTAACAATGAGTAGTGAAAATCTACTGCATCACATGTTGAAAAGAATACCACAATCTGTAGAATAAATATGTGAGTAACTAGATAGGTCGACTATGATATAACAAATGAACCGTAGCAAGAAAATAACTATTCAATCTAGTGTAACACTACTTTTAAGTTAAACTATTATCTATAAGAGACAAGCAAGTCAGAAGTTCAGCCTTACCTTTTGGGATACTTGTCTATCAAAAAGATGTTTCAGAACGGAAAGAAGAACAGGAAGCCGGGCATTACAAGGTACTGCAACGAAATTGATAAGTACAGTTACATCACAATACGAATAGAATTTTCAACAAAGCAAAATTCTTGTCATCACAAACCTTTTACATATCTCTGATTTAATTGAGCTGGAAGGTTATAATCTCCGCCAGAAGGGCCTTTTAATTTGAACAGATGCTCTGTCTCATCCCCGTCAGATCCTGAATGTTCAGGCAAGGAAATAGGCTGCACCATTTTGTCATCAAGACCAATCATAACAGGGTTTTCTAAGCTAATTTTTGCAAGATGGTTCACTTTATCATTTAAGGTAGCTGATAAAAGCAAATTCTGCCTTTCAAATGCAGATGTACTTGAGACTGCATTGTCCTTGCCGACAGACTCATCTTTCCTTGAACCCAAAAGGTTCAGTATTTCCTCTATTTCTTTGCCAAATCCTAATTCTAAAATCCTGTTAAAGAGAAGGCACTTATGATATGAAAAAAGTTATATATTTTTTGGCAGTAATAAGAAAGAAATTGATGGTATGCCGTACCTATCTGCTTCATCAAAAATTATCCAACGCAGCTTTGAGTGCAAGAATGATGAAGTATGCCTTAGGTGATCCAAAAGCCGTCCAGGAGTCGCAACAAGAATGGATATGCCTGAAGAGTATGACAAATGAGAGTGAGCATCTAGTCAACTGTGAGCTTAAAATTAAATTTACATATCAATTTTCTGAGTTACTTGAACTTTTTCAAACACCACACCAGACCAACCACAAGACCAAGTGGTCTAGTAAGTTCTCTTAACAACCAAAAGAAATCCAAAAGAGCATGACCAGAAACATTCCAAGAATTGAAGTATTGAACCTTAAATTTAGCTATGAAGATGATTAACTAAAGGAAACAAAGCCAAAGGGATCACAAATTGAAACAGTTAACAATCAGTTTCCTCAGATATCACACTATACAAAGATTGCGTTGTTTCTCATGCCAATGGGCAACGAAATCCACAAACTAAAGGCCGAACTAACTACTTAATTCTCATGAAATAAAAAATTTGAATAAGTTGCCACTAACTATAAAATATCATATCGATAAATTCATATTTTAGGTATTTCGGGACCAACTATTGATCACAAAAAAGGACTACATCAAATACAAACACCTCTCAAATTGAAGGCAATTTACAAACGCATGAAATTAAGTGAAATTGTCATCTCCATCACTCGTTAGCATAGATAAGGGATTCATAACTTCAGTACGAGATCAATAAAGGTTGCAAAGAACACATTTAAAGTATCATAAGAAAAACGGAAACACAACAATAAATGTATCCCACCTTTTCGCAACCTGGCTTTCTCTTTGGACCTGTTCTCACCACCCATTATATAACCAGGGACAATCCAATGAAACCGGTGCAGTAACTTCTGCAGAATTTCGTAAACCTGCATGCATAGCTCACGCGTTGGGACAAGTACCAACGCTATGACCCAATAACAATCAAAGGTATCATTAAAAGGGGCAAAAAGATCTTCTGGCTTAAAAAGTGATGATTAGTCATCTTTTTGACCTCCTCTAATAAATAAAAAAAAAAAAAAAGGCGACCATATGGGCAACCATTAGTATGATGCATAAACAATCACGAATAAGCATAACTAAAGTATTAATATCCACACAAACTAACCACGAAACCAAAAATAAAGCAACAAAATTCTAACTAAATAACAAGCTTCACGGCATTGATTAAAAACATACATGTTATCTCCAATAAGGCAAACTTCAATTTCAGGGATACAAATACATGAAAAGAAATTTGAATCGTTACTTCAAACAAAAATAAGCTTTACCAAAAGTTCCATCAGACCGCTGGATTCGAGGATTATAACTCTGCAAGTGGTGGATAATTGGAGCTAAATACGCAATCGTTTTGCCAGTGCCTGTGTTAGCATTAACAAGTCTGGAATTTTCCCATTAAAGAACACCAAAAGAGCTTTAAAAAAAAAAGGCTAATTGGCGCAAATGCCCTCGTTTACTCAATGGCACTCTACCCCTTATTGATTTAGGGGGCACTGTTATGTATAAGTGCCGGTAAACAGTAATACGAGTGAGTTTAGTGAAGAAAAAAAAAATCAATAAGGGGTAAAGTGCCAATCCAGTAAACGAAAGGGAGCATTTGCACCAATTAATCAACAACAACAACAACAACAACAACAAGAAGGATACACATGACGGCCGGAGAGAATGACAGGAATGGCTTGAGCTTGTACTTTGGTCGGAATTTCGAAGCCCAACCTTTCTGTACATAAGATTCCGAAACAACGCATCAGTAAGCTTAAGACTCCAATTAACAAGACAATTTTTATACATAAATTTCACTCTTTTCTCCCCTTTTTCCAATCAGAATTTAGCAATATTCCTAAAATTTTGAATTTCAATTCAGTTTTTTTTTTTCTATAAAAAAATAAATAATAATAATAATAAGAAGTAGAGACCTTTGAGCTGGTCGCATAAGGAAGTGTGAAGGCCGAGACTAGAGAAAGAACAGGAGGCGAAGATGTCAGCTTTGTCTCTCTTGGTCGCATCTTCGTCTGTTTTCGTGAGTTTCTGGCTTCCCTTGACCGCCATGGCTTTACTTCGTAGACGATGGGGTTTCTCTATGCAGGGTTTATGTGAGTTTCTTTTTCTCTTTCTTTTCATTCGAAAAAAAAGAAAAAGAAAAAAGAAAAGAAACAATTAATTTGTTGAGAAAACTACATGTCGTATTCATCACTAAAACGTAATCAGACGACATCACGTTTCGTAAATGTAAACCGACTTGTCGTTCTGTATGTATAGAAATACGGTTTTTGGTGCAACGGGTCTATGAGCAATACGAAAAATGACAATTCGGTCTCTAATCAATTTTTTTGATGCAAATAGTCCCTAAAGTTATTGATTTGCATGATTTTAATCCCAAAATTAATTTTTTTGGGCTCAAACTGATGCAGGAGGAAGCTAAGGCAAAGCCAAATCCATGGCTGATAAGGGGAAATTCCCAAAATTAGATAGAAAACTCTGTATTTTCTATATTCAATATCAAAAGTCCCCTATTACATTCCTTTCTTAGGCTTATATAGCCTCACACTAAAACAGAAATCACAACAAATATAATAGAAAATAAACCAAATAACAAGAAAATAACCAACTAGACCATTCTAGATTATTTCTCCTATATCAATTCACCCTTTCTTTGAAAAGAACTCGTCCTCAAGTTCGGTTGAACCACTTGGAAGATGAATACCCTTATTAGTCTTGTGGGAGTGGTAAACCCCAACCAAAAAATCTCTTTGTAGTTCAATCCAAATCCACAATGGCACTATAGTAATCGGGCAATGAAATACCAAAAATGTCCAAGCAATTCACCATTGACGTTTTGTGACTCCTTTGAACTCGAAATCCTCAAGCCGAAGGCCCAATATACCAACAAATTGGCCAACCAAAATATGTGGTTTTAC
>WUAT03270603.1:0-11043 GCA_010015005.3 Ulmus americana | reverse complement strand
ACCAAGAAGTCCCAAACAAGAACCTCCTCATCAGAAAACTAAAGTTTCTGAGGCTTTAGCAATCCAAACTAGTGAGTATCTTTCAAACTCTATACTTTGTTTTTTTGGTTCTCACAACTTCTTTCAACTTACATCCTTCGGAGGAAATTCGAGCTACAATTATCCAAGAGCCAGCTATTTCCCCATCTTCTCCCAATCATCCTCTAGCTACCACTCAAGACCTTCTTCCATCTTCTTTGTTGAAAAAACTTTCCTTCAAGGGAAAGGATCTGCTAGTGCAGAAGAACTTAAAGCCTTCTCTTTTGAATTTGACAACCTTTTATTCGACATCTCCAATCCTTCTTACACAAGGAGAACTTCCCCGCTAATCGCCTAGCGAGAAGACATATATTTTTTAGGGTATTGGTAGCAGTTTAATTCTCTTCTCAGGATTACTCTTTCAATACTGAGAGCATGTTCAAATTGCTGAGACCAAACTAAAAGAAGCGGAATCCAACAATCTTTCTTGCTAAAAAGAATCTCTGGTCAAAAATCTCACTTGCGAGAAGGATCAAGCTCTCCCTCTCTAACACTCGAGCGAAACAAAATTGTTGTTTTATCCCAAGAGAAACAATTGGTGTTAGCTAGAGTTGAACAACTTGAAACGAAGGTTCAAGAGATGGATGAAAAACTCTCCCAAATGAAGACAAATTTAAAGGTATTGAATGACTTTACCCCCTTTCGCTTCAAATTTATCCTTCCACTAATTTCTAACAAATATTTTATTCCAGGCTGTTCAGGATGAAAAAGATTCGCTGGAGGCAGGGCTTAAACTTTTGAAAGAACAACAAGATGAGATAGTCAAAGCTAAATGTGTGGAGGTGTTTGAACAAAATTTCGCACGCTACTTGAGAACTGGGGTTCTGAATAGCTGTAGTGGATTTAGAGATGGATGGGAGATGGCACTCTGTCCTTCAGAGGAACAAGTAGTAGCTGGTCCTAATGCGTATGACATTCTAAACAATGTTGAAGCAAGAAACTATGATCAGAATTATTATATTATGTTTCGAATGAAGAGGATGAATTTGTTGAAGAAGTGCTTGAGGATGTTGCTCTACAAGTTGAAATAAACAAAGACCTTCCAAGCTCTTTAAATACCCCTGCAACTTCCTTCGGAACTTTTGACGGTCTTGTGAATATCTCCTTTTCCCAACCCTTGCTTAGCCCTCGAGTTACTCTCAAAGGATTGGTTGGTTTTAGTACTCTTGAATGTAAGGTTGATCCCATTGATCAATCTTCAACTTCTGTAATCACTGACTTTTTGAAAACTCCTTCGACTTTGCAGGCTGTCGGTCCTTCAATGTTGAGAGATGAATATCCCTCAGGTCAAAGAGGTGTGACTTCTTAATTTTTGCATTTTCCATTTATTTTAAGTTTCTGTGAACTTTTGTAAATCTTCATGCTTTATTAATAAGAATTGACTTTTACATTTTCCACATTTGTTCAATCAAATCTCAAGCGCACATGATCAAACTTTTTGATCGTACAATATGTCATTTTGGTTATAGCAAGAGGCTCCTTCCTTTAAATTTCGCAAAATTCGAAGTTCCAGTAAGGCATTCCCCTTGGATTTCAATGTACTCATATCGGAGTATGTCTCGGAGGGTTAAGTATGAAAGATCTTTAGCCATTCTAGCTCACATCATATCTAATTCCCGGAGCTTTGTTTTCATCGGAGCATTTTGGGGTGAACCTCTGACGTTATAGATACTGGCTAACTTCAAAATATGAAGGACGATTTTTTTATGAAGATTATCTTGATTTTGTTACCCCAACCATTCGACTCTTCGTTCTTCATCCGACATACGATTCATTCATTTTTCTTTTTGATGACAAGATCGATTGTCCTCGAAGGATAACTTTTGTTGCTTCTTCAGTAGAATGTCCCAAATCTCCACCAAAAGAAGCGAACCCTCTGCCACCGAGAGATCCTTATGAATCCGTCACTTTCAAAATCTTAAAGAGAAAACCTCCTCGATTTCTACAAGACAACAATCCTCAATCATTCCATGCTCGCTTTTATAGTCATGGTGAGGGTCTTTCGTCAACTTCATCTAGATTTTATCCTCTTGAGGATGATGACGTTGATACATCCTTATCCTGGCACCTACGACTGGATGATGATACTTCGGTTGAGCTTTCCGGCGAAGTCTCTCACTGGGAATATATTAATTAGCGTAGGAAAGGCCAACCGAGATAAACGTATTGCGATGCTGGGGATTTAAAAGGATTTAAAAGGAGAACCTTTTATGATGATGATGCTCCTCGAAGACCTTCCCCCCGTCATCATGGGGTGGAGGTTCCTCCTCCAAGCTTTTACCATTAGTTTTGCCATCACGTTTGTAATACTTCTTTATATCTAATAAAATTTATTTTTTGAACTTCCTTCGCATTTCTTCTACTTTCAAAATTTCTTCGGTTGAAGGATAAATCATTCTTAGTAAACTTTAAACTCCAGTGTTTGAACTTTTTTGTTGATTTGCTTCTTCTTTGCCATGGCTGGTGCATTCCTTCAATATGCTAATCTTTTACTGACCTCTTGAGATCTCAACCTTTGATCTGCTTAGTAATTTCGAGATGAATATTGTTTCAACCCTTTTATTTTGGACGCGTTCATCTTCAAAATATGAGTTTCCACAATATTCAATCTCTGGGGTGGGAGTGCTTTCTTTCTCGTCCACCTTAAGGATGTGAATGTTATTGGTTCATCCATTCTTGGGGTGAGAACACTGTTGGTTCGTCCATCCTTCGGGTTCGAACACTTTTGATTTGTCCACCCTTGAGGTGCGAGCACTTTCTGTCTCGTCCACCTTTAGAATGCGAACACTATTGGTTCATCCATTCTTAGGATGTGAACACTTTCAATTCATCCATCCTTCGGGTGCGAACACTCTTGGTTTGTCTAGCTTCGAGGTGCGAGCACTTTTTGTGTCGTCCACCTCTGGAGTATGAATGCTTATGGTTCGTCCATTCCAAATTTCAATACATTTCAAATTCTTTTTTTGAAATTGAAAATTCTGATTCATTAATATTTGAAAAGAATACAAAGGGGTTGGGATGAATTATCCATAGTTACTGCCTCATTAAAAATCTACTTCCAAAAAACCCAATGGGACAAAACTGAAACATAGGAAAAGAGTAAAGCTTCCCCCAAAAATTTACATCAAATATAATATTTTTTCAAAAACATTGCCTTCCATGTTATGGGAACCTCCTTCCCATTTCTTAAATTGATCAGCTCGTATGTTCCTTTGCTAAATACTTCTTTGATTTCATATGGTCTTTCCTATTGATCAATAAATTTCCCTTTTTGCATCACTTTAGGGATCCTTCTCATCACCCACTCTCCCTTGATGAAGCGTCTAATTTTCGCTTTTTTGTCATAGAAAGCTCTTGTCTTTTGCTTGTAGGCAGCCCTTCATATCTGCACACATTCTCAAACCTCCTCTAGTAGATCTTGATTTCTCACCAATTGCCTCTGATTTTCTTTCCAATTCTCCGCTATCAAGGTGGTTATAGCTGGTAACCCTGCTTCAGTTGGTAGCACTGCCTCGGTTCGATATACTAATTCAAAGGGAGTTTTATCTGTTGCTCTTTTCTTTGTTGTTGGTTGAGCCCATAATACCTTCGGGAGTTCCTCTAACCATGCTCCTTTTCTTTCTTCCAGATTCCTCTATAAATTTCCTACCACTAACTTATTCGTTGCCTCTACCATTCCATTAGCCTGCGAATGATATATTGGTGAAAATTTTATCTTTATCCCATACATTTCTTTGAAGCTTTCTACCTTCGCATTATTGAATTGGGTTCCGTTATTCATCACAAGAAATTTTGGCATCTGAATCGGCAAGTCAAGTATTTCTAGATGAAATTTATTACATCGTTCGCGGTGACACTTGAATAGGCTTTAGCCTCGACCCAATTAGTAAAATAATCTGTTTCAAGAAGAACAAAACACTCGCCACCCTTCACAGTTGGTGATTTTTTGATTATATCAAGCCCCTATTTCACAAATGGCCATGGGTTAATAACTAAATTACAACATTCAGAGTGCTGATGGATTAGCGGACCATGCTTTTAGCATTTCTCACAACTTTTGGCATAATCTTGGGTGTCTTGTATTATATAGGGCCAAAAATATCCAACAATTAATGGTTTGTGGGCCAAGCTTCGTCCTTCGGAATGATTGCCACAAATTCCAGAATAAATCGATTTTAGAATTGCTTTAGATTCCTCATTTGTCAGGCATCTTAGCAGTGGTTCGTAGAATGATTTCTTATATAATACTCCTTACAGCATAGTATATCTAGCGGCCTTTATCCTCAATTTCTTGCTTGACTTTTATCCTCTAGCACCTTGGAGTCTCTTAAACAATTCATTATTGGGTTCATCCAGCTCTCATCTAAAACCTCACGCTCCATTTCTTCTTCCGCATCTATCATATTAACCTCCACAGGATAATTATTCGAAGTTGTGAGTTTATTTCTTTTTTCATATTTCCCATATGCCACATCTTTTGCTAACCTATCAGCCTTGGCATTTAACTCTCTCTTTATTACTTGGATGTCTATCCTCCAGAAGCATTTAACCAACTGCATCGCTTTATCACAGTAAACCTTCATCCTCTGATCTTTTGCTTCAAAGATTCCATTTATTTGTCCCGACACTAGCTCCGAATCCAAAAATACCTTCAAGTTATGTATTCCCAATTTTATTGCTAATTCTAAGATGTACAACAAAGCTTCATATTTTGCCTCATTATTAGTCATTTGTTTTTCCAAACGAAAAGCTTCTTCAATAAGTACTCTGGAAGATGAATCTAGGATGACTCCGATGCCCGCTCCTTGTTTGTTTGATTCCCCATTTGATTTGAGTACCTATCTCATCCCTTCTTCGGGAAGTACTATGAGTTCCTTTTCTATAGGATCGAAGGACTGAATTTCCACAAGAAAATCGGCTATGACTTGACTCTTCTTTGTTCTTGGGATTACTTTATTTTATAAATTCCCAACTTAATTGCCCATTTCGTCAGTCTCCTTGATAGATATGGCTTCGAGAGAATTTGCTTGGTTGGATAATTTGTTACTACCGTGACTGGATAGGATTCAAAATAATGCCTAAGCTTCTAAGCTTCTTCTTTGCAATTACTAAAACGAGAACCATTTTTTCCAAGCCATTGTATCTCGTTTCAGCATCTAACAACATTTTACTCGTGTAGAATACTGGTTTTTGCTTCTTACTTTCCTCTTTCACTAATACGACACTCATCACTACTTCAGAAACTACCAAATAAAGAAATAAATCTTCTCCATCGTCTAAGGCCAATAAGATTGGCGTTGTGCTGAAATATTCTTTCAATTCTCTAAATGCCATGCTTTGCCCTTCTCCCCATTCTAACAAAGCTGTTTGCCTTATGCTTTGGAAGAATGATTTGCATCGATATGACATCTTTGAAATGAACCTTCCTAGAGCATCTATTTTCCCAGCTAAACTTTGCACGTCTCAAATAGTTCTTGCTTCTCCAAATCCCTGATAAAGTTTTAATTTGTTTTGGGTTTGGCTCAATTCCTCTTTTACTCACGACATGCCCCAGGAATTTCCAAGATGATACTCTAAAGGCACACTTCAGTGGATTCAACTTCATTTGAAACTTCCAAAAGACTTCAAAGATTTCTTTCATATCTTTGAGATGATCCTTAGATTTCTTACTTTTAATTACCATGTCATCTATATAAGCTTCGACTTTCTTTCTGATGAATTTGCTAAACATTCGATTAATAAGTCTTTGGTAAGTTGCTCCAGTGTTTTTTAGGCCAAAAGGCATGACCTTGTAACAATACAATCCTCTTTTTGTGATGAATGCTGTGTGGATCATGTCTTTCTCTTTCATTTTGATCTGGTTGTAGCTAGAATATGCATCTAGAAAACTCATTATGTTGTATCATTCGGTTGCATCTACCAACTGATCTATCTTTGGTAATGGATAACTATCCTTCGAGTTAGCTTTGTTTAAGTTCGTGAAGTCCATACATACCCTTCACTTTCCGTTCTTCTTTTTAACTACTACCATATTGGATAACCATTTTGGGTATTGGCATGGCTCAATTGCATCTATCTCTAAAAGTTTATCCACTTTATCGCTAATTACTTTGTTTCTTTCTGGAGTGAATCTTCTCTGTTTCTGCCTCACTGGAGGATATGATGGATCGATGTTTAGGCAATGCTTCACTTCTTTCGGGTCTACTCCTGGTATATCTCTATGTGACCAGGCGAAATGTCTTTGTTTCTTTTTAAACATTCTTTTATTCTTTCCCTCTTTACCTTCGTCAGTTAGGCCCCTACCAGTACTTTCTTTTCTGGATTAGTCGAATCAACATTAATTTCAACTAATTCTTCAATTTTATTCTTTGGGACATCTGTCTTTTCTTTGACCTTCTTCAAATATGTTGGTAAGTAGTCCTTTGATTGCTATTTCTCGATCCCGTCCTCCAGAGCCTCATTTTATTTATCATTTGCTTTATCAAATCTTTCAACTTGACTCCTGGTTATCCTCCAGAATCCTCCTTCTTGGCTTTCAACATTGTAACACCTTTTATTTTGTAATTGATCTCCTTTGATGTCTATTATGTATAATCTGTCCGAAGATTGGCATCTCATCACCTGATGCAAGGTTGACACTATACCTTTAATAGCATGTATCCATTCTCTTCCCATAATAACGTTAATAGCTGAAGGTGTATCCACCACTAAAATTTGACTTCTATCACTCGATCTGCTGCATATACATGCAATACTATTATTCCAAGAGGCTTGACTTCAACTCCATTAACCACGTGAAGTGAGGTTTTTACGGGTCGAATTGCTTCCTTCTCTATTCCCATCCTTTAGAATGTATCCCAAAAAAGAATGTCTGAACTACTCCCACCATCAACCAATACCCTTAATATCATTGCATCTCCAATTCGAAGCTTAATCACCAGTGGATTTGCATGTGGCTATTTCACTCTTTCTAAATCTTGATCTGAAAAGATAATTAGAACCTTTTCTTGACGAAGCTGTCCTCCGGAGATAGTGTTTACATACCCCCTTCAAAGCCATTATCTGAAGTCCTCTTTCCACCCTTCCACTTTTAAATTCTTCGTATTTCTCTGTTTTTCGTCTTTCCCACGATGGATGAAGGAGACGACCCTCAAATTATGTCCCAAATCTTCATTTTTTGACGTTCCTGCTCGCTCAGTCTCACCTTGACTTTGATTCTTCCATGGTAATGGTGCTCCGGGCCTCGTTGGGACTTTGTTCTTCATATATTTTCGTAATTTTCCCCTCTTCATCATAACTTTGAGCTAAAAATATAGATTCCTACATGTAGCTAAAGTATGTCCATAATCTTCATGGAAAATATAGTATTGGATTCGATATTTCAAATGGTCTGGCACGCTGTAAGGCTTTTGAGTTCAGAAAATGCTTTGATCTTTTAATTGTGCATAGATCTTTTCATGTGGCATGGTGAATGTATAATCGAAGCTTTCTTCTTTTGGCTTGAATCTATTTGAGGGGTTGCACTGATAATCACTCCTTTGGAATTCTGATGGACTTTTCTTTTGATCAGATCTCCATCCGGATTGTTGCTATTTGTCTTGCGGCTTTTTCTTCGTTTCTTGATACTTCGAAGGACTATTCGCGACATTGTTATGAGCCACTGTAATTGCTGCACTTTTTGCAATCTTTTGTCTGACTCTTCTACCTTAATGATTCCTTCAACCTTCGATCTTATTTCATTCATATCTTCAAAAGGAGTTTCAATGAATCTTTTGTGAACCAGTGACTCGTTAATTAGTCCTCAAATGAAGATATTAGTTGCTTGTCTCGAATCTAAATCTTGAATCTATTCTGCTAATTCAGTGAATTTGCCAAGAAATTGCCTGGTATTTTCATCGTATCTCTGTTCTAGGTGCAAATCTACCATCATCTTCCTTTGTGGGCAATTGCTTCAATATTGCTCCAAAACAATTCTGCCAAACTATTCAAAACTCTAAACTGATCCTTCTAGAAGTTGACTGAACCAACTTAGAGCCAGTTCGATGAAGGTTGTTGAGAAAAGCTTACACATCAATCCTTCAGTTATTTCCTCCAAAGAGATCCTCTGTTTATACTTTAGGAGGTGAGAAACCATATTAGATTTCCCTTGGAACTTCACTAACATTGGTGGATTAAAATTTCTTAGCTTTACTTCTTTTAATATCCACTGGGCGAATGTCAATCTTGAAATCCCTTTCATTGTTTCTTCATCTTTATCCATCAGACTATTTGCTGGAAATCTGCCTACTATTTTCATCACTTTCTCGATAAGCTTTTTATTCAGTTCTATCAAGTTAACTATCTTTTCCTTCTCTTTTCCTCTTGAATTGTTTCTTTCCACGCGCTGAACGATTTTCTTGCTTTTGACAGTTCTCAAGCTTGATGCTACAGAATTTTCTAGACTTTCGGTATTGCCTTCGCTTGCTTTTATTCCCTTCTCTTCCTCAGTTCCCTTCCTTTGATCAGCTGAGCTCTCTTCATCTTTTGTATACTCTATTCTTTTACTGAAATTGGCTTTCTCTATCAAATTTTTGTTCTCCCTTTCTAACGCTTGAAGTTTCTCATCGAACATTTTTCTCATGCATTCATCATTTCCATAGTTGCATTATTCTTTCTTCATAACCTTGAATCATCTTAGCCAATTGATCTATCTGTAGAGTCGCTAGATTATTGGATTCCTCCAAACTTGGTGAAATTTTAGTGTTTATTGATCCTTTTTTCTTTAGTGCCATTTTCCCTTTATCTTGTAAAAAATATCAATAAGTGACTTCCAAATAAAAAATTCTGATTTCTAAGTAAACAAAAATTCTTGATTGAATCACGATTTAGAATTCTCGATAAACATAATTTGTAAAGAAGATCTAAAGGATTTGATCGCCAATTTTGGTTCACTTAGTTGCTGTCTTTGACTTTTCGTATCGCTTTCCCACAGACAAAGCCAATTGTTTAGGTCGAAAAACTCAACAAATAATAAACTCTCAATCAAATCTTATATCAAATGATGAAGTACAATCAAAGAAGAAAGTAGAATCTTCTAACAAAGTTCCTAAGATTCGTTTTCTCTTCGCAAAGGAAATTGAGAGAAAAGAGATATTCAATCAACTTCTTCTAGTCTAGGAAAAATGAGTCAGTCCCAATCTACTACAAAATTTTAGTCTTTATAGACATTGAAACTAAATTTGATGCTCCAAAAGGGACCCATCATAGAACCATCCTTCGTGGAACTATCCTTCACCGAACTATCCTACTCATCCTTCGGCGAATCATGACCATCATCCGGCGCATCGTAATCATCCTCCGGTGCATCGCACACATCCTCTGGCACATCATACTCACTTCGACCACTAAGATGCTTCCATGTGGGAAAATTCATAATTTCCCCACCCAATATTAAATTCATAAAACAATGTTTGTAAAAAAGATAATAAAAGTGTTTTAAGATGTATGTAAAATTCTATTATGAAAACTTCAAAAAATAGAGAATTTGATCAATTATGCCTTTTGTGAATTCAATTTGTAAAAATGTACCCCAACTTCTTAAATTTTAAAAAGTCTACATTTGTTTTTATCAAATTGCTGTTTACCTAAAGTAAATGTGAATTGTGTGGATTATAATCCATTTTGTGAGTGAATTATATGAAGTAACTTCATACCCACTTCACATATTTTACAGAGTTACTTTATGCAAAAGGGTAATTTTGCAAAAAGGAGAACACTTTTCCAAATTTGAATAGGTGAGATACATTCTGTCAAATCAAATTTGTAAAATGTAAAATTATCCTACAAAACACTTTATCTATATTGTAAAATAGCAACATTATTTTTTTGGAAAAGATCGCTAGAGGCTCTCTAATTGGGATTTTAGTATCAAAATATCCCCTATGATGAATAGTTGTAAAAAATGATAATATTTTGTCAATTTTGAAAATTTCAACATGAATAAAGTGGTGAGTTTTGTTCTCACTTCAATATGATTCTAATATGACAAGTTTTATCTCAATCAGAGTTATGGTTAGTTGTCGGCAAAGGTTTAAAAGTCTAACAGCAAAATTGACTACAATGACAACTTTTAGCGGCTCCTATAACATCTACAAGTACTAGTTAGGGTTGATTTTGGTGGCTATGAAACCTATGCATTGCAGGTTCTCCAATGAGCTATTTTATGCCAAATTTCATCATCAATAGAGTGGTCTAACATTGCTATTTTGGAATATTTTCTAATTAGATGGGCCAATTTGGTACTAAAATACCAATTGGAAGGCCACTAGTGATGTTTACCCCTATTTTTATGAGGGAGGGAGGACATGGACGGTGTCGAGAAGGTTTTTGTCTATCAAGGGAGGAAGAAATTAGCTATACAATTTACATGTTAAATTACTAAAAAAATTTAATTTGTTTTTCTAAAATTTTAAATGTATATATGTTAAGGGATTTTTTTCGCGCTACCGAGCTGAAGGCTGGTATTGAGCTCGAATCAACTATGCTATTGAGAAGATTCCACTTAGGTGCAACTTGGCAAAATTCATGCGAAACGACCCAGCTTGACGGTTTCCTCCCCACGTACACGCCTCTTTCTCGGAAACAAGCTTTCCCATTAAAGGCGCCCTCCGATCAAAGGTAATTACCGCCCAATGCATGATTTCCTTGTTCTTTCTTACATTAATTGAGATTAAATGCGGTCAAACTTCTCCTTAAATGCACCGAGCACATTTCTAGGAGAATTAAAGACATTCACAATGTCAGAGTTGAACCCATTCTTATCTCGATCAATTATTCAAAGTATTCTCATTATACATGAGCCTTCCTTGGACATGCCTTAGGGCCTTCCAGGAAGCTAGTCGATATTAAAGGGCACTTAATGCCCATTGACCTTTTGGATCCCTCCAATACTATAAATACCCCCACCTTTTCTCTTAAAAAGGTACG